>VYZQ01060442.1:7731-22195 GCA_013400655.1 Mystacornis crossleyi
AGCAAGGCTTTCCTGCCAAAGTCAAAACCTCCAACATGTATTTTTCCCAGCTTCACTTTTAATTTATTGAAAAGGCAGAGTTTGGACTGAAGCTGACTTGCAGTGAAGTCAGTGTAGGTTGAGGAGTTAATGCCATATTTAATGCATCCCTGTAGATAGATATGTTCTTTGGGACACTAGGTAATACCCTCTCTGGGACTTTCAGCAGCCTCTATGTCTCTCTGCATCCTAGTTTTCACACCTAAAAAATGTGAATGTGAGAATAGCTGTGCTCTGCTGCAGAGCGCTTTCAGATTTCCAGGGTGAAAGGTGGAAATTAATGTGAGCTTCAGTCCTCAAACCATGACAATAAAGATACACAGTCATGTCTGATAGTCTGAAAAGTACCAAAGTACTGCTAAAATACGCACAACAGCTTTTGGCTTTTGGGTGTGTTCATGCAGTGCCATTAGAATCAGGGAAGCTGCACAGATAGAGAATGTGGAAGGGTTTTATTCACAAATTACAGAGCTGTGGTTTTTCTCCTTAAAAGCAGTTCTAGTGGAAACAAACAAAATTAAGGAAAATGACAAATTATTTCCCTCATCATGGCAGTATCAAATAGAGATTTATGTCCTTATTCTTTAAGGATTTCTATGGCTGCATGAAATGATGAAAACTTTATATCCAAGGTAACAAAATACAGAAAAATACAAAATAACTTCTACCACCCCATCAAAGCAAATGNACTTCTGAAGATGTACACAATAAATTTATTTCAACACAAGGCAGGGCCTGAATATATCAGTGGTGGCCAGTGGGAATCGTGTTTATCACTTCCACACATTTCAGATACCTTTTTTTGTGACCGCTGCACCTCAAGAGGGTAAAAACCAAGCCTCAGTCCTGAAAGTAAAGGTCCTGTTTAAAGGATTGATTGACTTAATAAAGACAAAATTTGGATAAGAACCAGAGCAAGCACGCCTACAGATAAACACGTTTCTGGCTGAGTTGGTTTCCCTTTCAAGAGTTATTTATATGTGATCTGGTAGCAACTTCTCATATTGAAATTCTGAGCAAAATCTTGCCTGTGCAGTTGGGTCTGGCTCTGCAAGGCGGATTATTTCATACAGTGCTGTTCTTTGTAATCCCATAGGCCAATATTTTGCTACTACAGCGATGGGCCAGCTAATTGTAAAATCTTAATTATGGGCTGATAACTTTGAAAACCCTAATTTTTTTCAGAAAAGAAACATAAATCACCGGGAAATTAAATAACTGCTTTCAGATCAAAATAATAAACCTTAAAAATGTCTATTAGGAGCCATAGTAAACTGTTCCAGTGTACTTTGAAGTGGAAATTCAGACAATTTTATGAAATTCTGCAAATCTTGAGTTACACTTGGAATGCATTTCCACTGGGTTATCAGAGCTGAGCAGCTACTCTATGAACAGTAATAGGTACAGATAAAGAAAAGCAATAAAATGATTACCACTGTGTGGAAATTATGAAAATGTTACATTAAAAGTGCTCATCTGGAAAAAAAAAACCCTGCTGAATACATTTGAGCAGTGCTATAGGTTTTCCTACAGGCCTGCATATGAGGACTTCACACAGATCATGAACTTGCTTGTGCATTTGTTGTTTCTTTCTTAAGAGAATAATATTTCCTTTCTTATTCCTGTATCAGCCAACATCTTGACTTGTATGCAAAAGGAATAAAAAGTGCAACCTGAGTTTTAACCTTACTCCTGTGTTTTCTGAGCTCAAACCTCCCTCCAGTGACAGGCATCGATTTACTGCAGGTCCAGCTGAGGTACTACAGGGGTTCCAGATCTACCATTAGCCCCTGACCCTACTGCCCTGCAAGGACAGTGGAAAATCCCAGCACAATATTGTGTCTTTCTGTTCCCCAGCTTTAAAAAATCCCCTTCTGTGAATGCACATACATATATAGGGCTGCCTGAGGCTTTCAAGGAAGATGCCTTGCACCAGGCTTTCAGACGGTTCAGAACTCCTGTATTGTTTGTTGCCTCTCTCCTGATCTCTAGGATAAACTATAGAGCTACATTAAATTTTAGTCACTTACACTTAATCCTGAAACCCGGGAGAAAAACAGCACCCTACTTTTAGTTGAAACTCATTTGTAGCAGTAAAAATTTGGGTGGTGCTCATAAATTCCTAGAAGAGAAAGTCCAGCTAAAGTGAAGTGTTAGCGGCAGCCAAGGCTGCTGCCTATCAAAGCGTTGGAGCATAAAGCAACCCAGTAAAACTTTGTCATCCAATGTACTGGTGGAGCTGCAGGGCAAACAGCCTTCAAAGAACATATTGCGCTGCCTGGGAAACCTCAAATCTAATTTAACAATAAAAAACAAATAGAGTTCAAGAGAAATTACTCAAAAATCAATGGAATTGAATCTCATCAGTTAGGGGGGTTTTGAGAATATTAGAGAACTCTAGTTAGGGTATCTCATTACCTGTTGGTTTATATTTGATTTTGCTAAAGGGCATGAGGCTCTATTTTATTCTTTAACAAGACACCAGTCTTGACTTGGTCTTTGTTCACTAGAGTGCAGAGGCTGCAGACGTGGTCTGCTTCCATTGAGGGGATTGGAAGGGGAAAATGTTTACGCTTCCCTGCTCCATACCCACATGCCAGAAAACAAAACACATTCACTAACATCAGCAGAGATTCAATTACAGAATTAATCCTTTCAAGCAGGTGGTTTCTGGTCAATCCAGTGCCAGAAACAGGCTCCATGTCAGGTAAATGCAACTTCTACTGCCAAGGAGTTAATCAAATACTTATTATAACTTATTACTTGTCTAATTTGAGGCCTGCAAAGCATTGTAAACATTTCCGAGTTATTCATAAGTAGCACACCAATTATCTATGTCCAGATACCTCTGGGCAGATAGATAAATTGATTATTTTGCAATTTAACACATGAATTAATGCATGTGTGTCAGTGTCTGCACACACTATTCAAAAATTTATCAGCAAATCTGCTTCTTACATCATTTGGCATCTTTTCCACCAGCAAAAAACATCAAGGAACCATTAAACACATATATAGACTGTCACATAAACTGCAATAACTCTTACTAACAGCCTTAAATCATGAAGTAAAAAATAAGGTTGTAATATTAATGTTCACTGGCGCCAGTTACACATCATTGTACGGACAAAGGAGCTGTCAAAGGGGATCAGGAAACTCTGGCCTTTTAAATGCTTTCACTGAGGGTGGCTAAGTTTCAGAGAAAGTGAACCTCCCTTCCAAGTATAATGCACTAAACCAATTATGCCAAACCCAGCAGGTGATTAGCTTATGCCCTGAAGCATGAGATTTGATTATTCTTATCTTGGTTCGCATACTGGAGCTACAAATATTATTAACGGTCATAAAATCAACCAGCCTTAAAAAAAAAAAAAAATCTAGCCTGAAATTTTGATTTGATGACCTCTGTATGTGGCAAATTCCGAACGTTCGTTTTGTTTAAGCCGAAGGCCTCAGCTGTCACGTGGTCACCTGTACTCACTGATATCCCAGGACGTGAGTACAAACCCTGACCACTCTGTGTGCACTTGGCCCTTGGAGAGCTGGAGGTGTGAGCTCCACAAGTGTGCTCTGGCTAAGGAGGCCCCATACAGATCTAGGTGAGTAACAGAGCATTTAACTGTCCTTGAGATCTTTTTAAAGAGAAGCAATGAAAAAGTTTCTTCACAGAAATGCTACAGACAGGGATGCAGAGTTTTCTGTTATTAGGTTATTATTTAATGGGAATGTAACCATGCCAGAACTACTGAAAAGTGATCCAAAGACCACTGGCACCAATGGGAAATTTTCCATGGCTTTCAATGGACTTTGGGCTAAGCCTCAGATGAGCTAAATCACGCTGCCTAGTGTGGGCTGCAGCTGTAACAGATCATTCCCAGTCCTGTTTAAATTAGGGTGAACCACCAAGGAACAAGTCATAGCCTCTCTAAAGATCTCTCCCCGGACAACCCACAAACCAGGCCCTGTCTCAGTATTGAGCATTTCCACCATGGTGTGTCAATTTACAATTACACTGATTAGATTTCAAGTACCATTCTGCTGCCCTGTTATTCCACCGTGATTTTTTCAAAATCCTCCAGATTTTAATACATCACCCTGCACTGGGTAGCACGTTAGCACAGAGTCATTTTGTCTTAGTAATAAATAATTTCCTCTGAGATGCAAACAACAGCTCCTGCTTTTTGAAAGGTTGGCTGAGAGAAGGTACTTGGATAAATAGCCTTCCTTAGAAAACATATTTGCAAAAGCCTTTGAGGAAGTGCCATGTGCATGACAGTTTCAAATGGTGCTTTAGGAGCACTGTACTCGACCTGACACAAAACTGAAGACTTTTTATTGGAACTTCTGATCCAAATGTCCTTTAGGCAACTGGTTAAATCATAATGAATTGTTTATTTCTGTTTGGCCTTTGAAACAAAAAGAAAGCAAAGACTGAATCAAAGACCAAAAACATGAAATCAATCACATTAAGAACACACTAAGGAGTGTCTCTCAACTGTTTTGGGTTGTTTAGTCCATTGCCAACAAGCTTTTAGGATCTGAACTTGCAAACAGAGTGAAAGAGGACATTTGAAAGACCCAACAGCAAAATTTGCAACTTTAAGATTATGATTTTTTTTTTTTAATGTCAAAGAATACATCCTTCTTTTATTTCAAAGTGGGAAAACTTTAGCTCTTGAAATTCAGTAAGATTGAAAAGGTAATGAAATCTGTGGTTCCTCCATTACTGATCCTAAGGCTGCTACACTACCCAGGAGCATGGCTCTGGTCATACTGACACACAACAACTTCCCAGGAGACCTTGGAAAGAAAAGGAACCAGTTGGGTGAATTAACTGGTGCCGAAGGTCAGTTTGCTGCTCTGGCCAAGTTTTCCTATGTGAGTTCACTTAAGGACTTCATTCCCCGAGTTCAAGTTATTGATGTCACCGAGACCCAAATACCTCTTGTCACCTGCATCCCCTGACCCCGTTTCAGCCAGGAAGGGATCTCACACTGAGCATTATTACAAGACCGTTATGCTGCCCTATTCCTGATTCGCAAGTCAAACTAATTGAATTATCAGTTACACATATTTTCCCATGGTGTAATAAGGGAGAAATCTCAGGATGTAAAAAAGGGAAAATGCATTGTCGAAACAAACTTTTGTTCTGTACCTTCTCAAAGAAGGAGCTTGAAAACTAATTTAATTTGCCATTTATATCTGGCAACATACCTCCTAAAATATTGAACTGCAGAAGAATTTTATTAATTTAGTCCAAATGTGAAATTGGGAAGCATGTCCACTCACTCAGGCCCTAGTGGCTCATAAATTGGGCTTTTGTTATTTCTCTTATCAAGTAAAAGAAAGTCAGACCACTCTATGAGTACTGAAATGTCTCAGCTGCTCCACTTCCAACAACATCTCAGCTAAACTCAACTCGTAATTCTGATTTTGAAATAACTATTTGTATATATATATGTTTGTATATACATCCTAAAAATTCATGTATATATGTGTATACATACACCTACTCCCTACATCCATACTCTGTGAGTAGGCACCTGCCTTGGCAATCTCTTAAGCAGACAGATTGAATATACTTAAATTGCTACAGCTTAATAACTTTGAAGCTCCACATGAATTGATTTTAGTGCTATTACACTGCCTTATCAGCAAATCCCCTGTCAAAGGAAAGGATTTGCGTGCATGTGTGTCTGCCTGTGTGTGCACGTCTGTAAATAAGGGAATTTTACTACAGTGGTAGTAGAACCCACAAATCCAGCTTTAAAACTATCATCTTCAGTGCGCAGAGGTCATGTTTCATGGTGCTAAGGAAAAGAGAAGGAACATCTTATGAACAAGGTGCTGGACTAGGACTTCAAGGCTCAGGTTCAGTTTCTCACTCTGCCAGAGGCTGCTTCCATGACCCTGGACAACTCACAGTTAAGCAAATGTTCAAGTCATCTTCTGTCTGAAGGGCAGTCTTGCCTTTCCCTCCTCCTTTGTACTTGCACATAGATTACAAACACTTTGCACCAGCTCGGGGGCAGGGGTTTGGGGGGAGGGTACTCTGTAAGGTTTTTTACTCAGGGTAAATACAGCATCTTGCACAGCTCAGCCCTGCACTTTGCAATGGATGAATTTCTGTGGCACACAAATACTTAAATAATTATACTTTGCAAATGAGGACCTGAGTTGTCGTATCAAATTTCAGTTCTCAGTATTCTAAGAGAATACACATTAATGCCATATAAAGTGGGGGATTACTAAGAGAAAAAAAAAAGGGGGGGATGGTAGTTGAGGAAAGGATAATTAGCATGATCTGTATTCCTACCAGGTATCACACTACACCAGCTAAGAATACAAATGGAAGGGTCACATATGCAAACATTGTATTTACATTATTACAGCAAAGAAAGATCCAAAGTTACAGTTGTCATCGACAATCATAATTTATTTTTATAATATCCTATCCATGAGCCACAGAATATTTTTCTGACAACAATCTAGGGAAAAATAGCTAGATTAGAATTTGAATGTAATAAATTAGGAGTATTCAATGTTAAAAAAAAAAAAAAAAAGTCAGACTTGGCAGAGAGAACAGCCCACCAAACATAGCTTCAACTTTCAAATGTCACTTTTCATGCATGGACAGTGTTTAACAAGTTATCTTTTTTCCTTCTTTCCATTTTATCGATTCTTTCCTTTGAGCTTGACATGGCCAAGAGCTGGGCAAGCGGCTCCCTCTGGTGCTGAACCAACGAGACTATCCAGGTTTTACAGACCTTGCTCTCTATATTTCAGTTTAGGACCTGATATTTGAAACTCTGCATGATGCAAGACTGTCTCTGATAATCTGCAAAATTTTCACACCTAGGTGGAGCTAAGCAGTGAAATTGTCTTCAGAGAGACAGCTCTGAAAGCACCACACCTATGATGTGATCACTATGGTATCATCATGTGACATCTTAAAACCAAACAGAACCCATTGCTTTAAGAACCAGCTTGAATATTTGAAACATCAAATATTTTCTGAATTAGAGTGAGACAGCAGCTCAAGTATATTATCAGCCAAATGTCAAGTAGCTTTCTGAACTAACACCAAGCACAACATTTGTGATTAGAATTACATGTCTTGGTATTTACATATTTTTTTAGTTCTACTAGAATTTTCACTCTCTGTGAAACTAAGCTACTGCAGTTAGTACTTCTCTGAATTTCTGATCCTGCATAAAAATATGGATAAGAGGTGTAATAGTTCGCATCACAGATGTTGTCATCAGAGTTCTATGGTGGTTAAAGTTGTGTCACAATTTTCATTACACTTTCCTGATTATTCAGAGCTGTATTTAAAATCTGAAAAAAAATTGTGCGTAAAAATTTGTACCTAGGAGGTTATAATTCTCAGGGAAATATGTTTATATCCAAGGAGAAAATAGAATTTTAAATACTTTTTAACAGAGTATTAAAAAAATCTAACTGGATTCTAACTCATCACAAATGCTGATCATTTTCACAAATATAATCTAGGTTTAGAATATTTTTTTTTTAAAGAAACAATCATTTTATGAATGGCCAGGCCCACATAGATAGGGGTGCTTTGTTGTTTTGGAAGAAACTTGCTTGAGAAGAATTACACACTGCTGCTTCACAAGAGCTGAAGAGCATCCATCAGGGTCCAACACGATTTCCCCACGTCAAACTCTCCTCATTTTCAAAGATCATTACAAAGGGGCAGGCTCACAAGAGGGGGCCACTCTTTGCACTGCTGGTGTCTGAACCACGAAGAGATGCCAAATGAAGACAGACCTGTGGCTCCCCCATTAATAGGATGTTTAATATTTTCTTGCTTTATCTGCCAGAGCATTTATACAAATTCTCCCAGCTTTTCAACTATGCAGTGTTATACATAATGATTTGAAGAGGCAGCACTGTAGTTTTTCCATCTGCAGCGAGCTTTCCAAGCATTCATTAATCCTCACAGCATCTCAGGGTAGTAGTTCAATTTATGGATGGGAAAACAAAATAGATTGAGTGCTGGAATTCATTCTAATGTAAGTGCCAAGCATAGGAAGGAGAGTGAAAGTGCTCCAGTGTTTCTTCCTTGTGGACATGCAGCAGCTGAAGCCTTGGACATGGGGCTGCTTCAGAAATCTGGCACAGCGTCATTGCTGCATCTCAGCCCCAGAAACTGGGTGGAAAGTAGGAAAGCAAAGTCTCTGCATCCTTCTGGTGAACTGGGTATGGTAAAAGGGGGGAAAAAAGGAAAAACAGGGGGAAAAAAAGGACAAAAAAAATGGAGACAAGAATGATGGCAATGCAAAATGTTGCTAAACAGTCAAAAAGGAAAGCTGTGGCACGCTTTAAAGTCTTCTCCATCATTAAGCTTCCAAATGTTACAAAATTTATGTTCGGGTAGTGATCTTTTTCCTCATTATTCCAGCAAACTTACTAAAATATAGAAAGTTAAGAGTCAAGTTTGGCCTCAGCAACATGCTTCAAAATCATCAAGAGCTGCAAGAGCGCAAGACGATGGATGTGAACAAAGAGCAATGAAATCAGTAGGGTTTGCATACTCTAAAAATTGTTCTGCGCTTAAATGTTAGTTGCAGCATATGTTCCAAAATGACAGAAAATCTCTTTTCCTTTAATAGCCTCTTAAAAGTATATTTGTAGTTCAGTATCGGTCAATCTGCGCTAAGACCTTCACTTGCCAAATGATATTTGTCTCTACATAGGCTAAAATGTGCCAAACATAGGCTAAAAGCCAATCTACATTTTTATATTTGGAATTTTTGATCATAAAAAAATTAAATAGCAGAGAGAAGTAGTGTTAACCATGCCTTTCCCATTAACTCATTAAAGACACAAAAATTGACAAAGCCACTGTGTGATTAAATGAAATGCTATTTCTTCATGCTGCATCTTTTGTTGTACATATTAACTCCAATAATAGTGCTGCAACCTCTATGCATTCACACTGAAATTTGAGTCAAACCACACATCATTCCTGATGTGTTTTTGCATTACCATAAAGCAGAGTGCATGTATATATCTATATATAATTACTTATGCTTTAACCGAGCCTATCAAAGATGAGGAAAGTTCTCAAAAGTTTGATGATTTTCTTTCAGAAGTGTCTCCAGATGTTTATTTCCCTGAGCATGCTGCATTTGTCTTTCTGACCACTCTACTTTCACGCAATATTCCAGTTCTCCCACAATTTATGGTGCTTCCCCATGTTGTGAACACCCAGACTCAGTGCAACCGTGGTAAATCATGTGATCAGAACTCAGAGTGATGCCTAAATTCCTTGGAACACAGGAAGTCTTTATATTTTCATCACCTTCTTGTGCATTGTCCAGCACAAGAAGGTGATGGTTTGGGCTGAACTTCCTGGTTGTGCAAGGAATACAAACAATAATTAATAAAATCTCTGAACTCAGCTCATCTATAACTTAATAACACCTAATTTTCCTTTTACTACAATATAAATTGCTACCTGGCTAGGTCTTTCAGTAAAACTTCATCTGCTTTTAATTTTAATTGTCCAATAAATATGTTCAATTGGCACCAGTCCAAATTTTTTTGAGTTCAGGAGTTTAGGCTGGGGTTTTTTTAGTAAATTCAAATACACCTCTGCCAGAGGTGTTGTCTTCCCAAAAGTAGCAAATAAACCAATTCTGAATATTTGTTGACTAAAATAAAAGGCAGGAGTCAAAAATAAATACCTGTAAGTACATCCCTACTTGCTTATGATAAACTTCCACCATACTGAGTGCTGGAAAATAACTCCACAAAACATTAACAAAATTTCTATGTCAAATTTATATTTCAAAATTCAGAAATGCCCTGTGCTGTTTTCTGGCAACTGGGATGGAAAGTCTCCCATCCCCTGCAGAGGAACGATTCATTCTCCCTCTTTTCCTTCCTGTGAATAATAAAGTTCCTCTTGATAGGAAATGGATCAAATCCTAAATAAATAAATAAGCACATCTGGTATTTATTTATCCCAGTCCTTAGAAATTTTATGCTAATTGCAGTTCTGCTACTAAGGCTCTGGAAAACATTGGGTTTATATTATTTTACTGGAATTCACAGATAGAAATGCTTCCTTTCCCAGTGCTTCTCCCCTCTGTATGGTATCTGAAGTTGGTACTCTCACAGTATATGAAGTTAGTAAGCTGATTAACAATACAGCTGACCAGTTCCTACTGTTATGCTCAATTAGTAGCAACTTATCATTACAAAAGTCAATATATCATCTTTTCTGGCACCTCTTCTTTCTAGCTTCATTCTCCCTACTTTCAGTCCCCTCATCTTTCACATCCTCCTCTTCCTACTGTGCAGGTACCCTGACCAGCCCCTTCCTCCACATATATCTGAATATATCCAATAACTTCCCCCAAACCACAGTCGAGGGACTTGTTCACATTGGTAAAACTACAAAATTTCGTTTTGGAAATATACCTTGAGGTAGGCACATACTTAAAAACCTAGAAAGGCTTCAAATAATTTCTTTCTTCTTCCTGACTGTGCAAAAAGTTCTGCACCCCACAAGAGTCAAGCACAGGTATTGCTGTTTCCTAGAAAGTTGCAGAAATCAACCTTACATCTGGTATCACAACAGCCTGGTCTCTTCCATAACTGAAACTGGTCTCTTGTGAAACTTTAATCCTATTTATGCAAAGTTATAGCCTTAACTGGATATACAGCAGATTTCTGGCAATTACTCCTCTTCCCCACATGGACCTCCACAGACAGATGTTGAACTTAAAGCTTGGACCACCAGTACATGGAGCCCAGGAGAAATCTCTCCAGCTGTCAGCAGTAGCAAACTCTTATCCCGTGCACTGAGAAGTTTTGGTATGAGTTAGACAGAGTTTTGCAGCTCGTAGCATGCGAAAATGCATGTCCTATGCAAGCCTGCAGTTTTAATCTGATTTTCTAACTCAGCAAGATGTACACAACCAGGCTTTGTGTGCACTTCTACACATTTCTTAACCAGTTGGTGATTCACTCCAAATTCTCTGAGGAACATGCAAATTTGCTGACAGTAGCTGACAGAACAGGTACGAGGAGCTCTGCAAGACTCTGGTTGCTTCAGTCAACTTCTCTTAAAAGAAAAAAAAAAAGAACAATTGCAACACATTACTGGGCATGAGAAAAAAAGTACTCATCAGTGTTTTAACTAGGGAAGGGTTCGACTCTAGTAGACATAAATCTCTGGGAAAGCAGCTTTCATCACTTCTGGCATTTCGAAACCAACACGAACACCACATGGAATGGTCACAACTTCAGTGTACTTTACTGAGCTCATCCTGCTGACTGTGATGGGATTGTGGGAGTGTAGAAGCAGCAGAATCTGGCCACATATCCCTTGAGTGCTCTGCTCCTCCTGCCCTTGCAGGTGGAACGCTCATCACAGGGTGGATCACACAGCCAGCAGGACACCCAGACTGGAGGGATCTGACTGGGCAGGTGCCCCAGAGTGTCCCACTGCTCCAGAGAGTGGAGGGGCCATCACCTGGAGGTTTGGCTGAGACCAGGCTGGTGGTCGAGCACCTCCACAACCACTAAATGAGAATTTGACATCCCATACGACTCACGGAACTCATAAAACCACTAACAAAAGCAGCTAAATGTTGTTATGCACACTTCTGCTTCTTTCAGTGAAATTTATTTCTGCCAGCTATCAAACACTTTATTTCTTTACACATTCATTCTTTTTTCTCAAAAATATTTGCAACTTTTTTAGAAGTTTCATACCCATCTGGAGGCTACAGCCTGGAAGAGAGCAGCAAAGGCCACAGGTCCACTACTTACACTGACTACTGAACCACTGCCAATCTCAGATTACTCCCATTTCAGGTGCTCTCCATCAGAAATAATCAGGATATTGGTAGCTCCTAACTACTGAAAAGCACTGTAAGGTTTCAAGTAAAAACTGAAGTGGGATCAAACTGTGCCATTTGTAACTGCATGGGCTTGGGTACAATAAATGCATTTCTTTGGAAGACCCAGGTTTTCCATTTCAAAATTACAAACTTTCATCCTATGGATTAAAGTACAAGATTTCTGTAAATACAGTTTATCACCTGAAAGAAAAAAAAATCCCAAGGCTAATTTAACAGCAAGAACTAAATAGGAAGTGCACAGCACCTCTACCAGAAATTATGGTTGTAGATTTAATTTGCCATACGCCTTGATCAGCAATAGGCTCCAACCAGTCACGAATCCCTGTTGACCCATGAACTCAAGCATTTGCTTACAACTCGCTGTTGCTTAAGGAATTATTATTGCAGTGTATGGGGACAAGCATGTTCAAATAGAAAAGCAAACAGGCAAATAAACAAAGAACTTATTCAAGCAAGGACCTGTCATTTCAAGAACTAGATTATGCTCAAATGCACACACGATACAAACGATAATGAACAGTAACAAGGGATGCAGACAACCCGTCTAGTGAGTCACCAATTCAGTTCTCTAAATGTTCCTGATGCTCAGAGGAAAGACGTTTTAAAAGCTCAAATGCAAGTCTGTTCTCATTGAGTGGCTGTTCCTTGGCAAAGAGGGAATGACAGGGGCTGTACCGATGACACAACAGGAAACACTCCTTGACCCTTTGTGGCTTACGGAGATAAACAGCAAACTTTCTAACCCTGACAAATTAACTTTAAATAAGAAACACTGGCATCAGAGTTACCATCTAAATTGCCCATTGCACAGTCAGAAATTCTTATTGAAAACATCTTTATGTATAGATTCATGAAGGCTATGAAAATTTTTGCTTGAATAAGGAGAGTAGGATTGAGTTCAGCATCTCTGAACTATTTCATGGTAATAACACACTCCATTCAGAAGGGCTCAGAGAAAGCACTAAAATCTACATACATTTCATGAAATAATTTCTCAGATTTGGTTCCATTAACTTTACTCAAATGCTTACTCAGCAGCCTCAAGAAGTCCAATCTCACTAGACTGAACAAAATAAAACCATGGCAACAATTTCTGATGGACTCAGCATATCTATATAATGGTATTATGTTCAGCAACTATTGACCCACACATGTGGTGAATTGAACCAGCACCTGTTCAACCTCTGATTAATGTTTTTGCACAGTGAAGGATTTATGGGCAGCATTAAATGGGTCTCTAACAGAACACACAGTGAGCTATGCACGTGATATATGTTATTACAGATGTTTTTGTATCACCAGTTGCAGACCAAGTTAAAGACAGTGGAAAGAGAACTAATTCAGGTAAATATAAACCCTGTGGCTTTAAAACTCTGTTAAAACAGCCAAACTTCTCATAGCACATTTCGCTTCATAAGGAGATCACCCTTATTTCATTGCAGCTTTTTCAATACAGCTTGACTGTAAATAACGGCTGAAAAAATATGTGTTCATGGAAGCAGAAGAAGGTGGAAATAAAGCAACAGAAAAGCATAACATGAAAGAGGAGCTTTCCTCACAGTGCTGCAGGAACACTGCTTTATTCTGCTGAAAGACTGAACTCCACAGCTCCTGCTTGTTTTTAAGAGGGTTTAAAAATGTGATGGTAGAATCAAGATCTAAAAAAAAAAAAAAAAAGAAAACACGAACTTCATTTGCTTGTCTTTTTAATCAAAACATGTAATCAGAAGGCCTAAGCGATGATTACCTCCTGCTTTCAGCTTTGGTGACTGAAGGAGCCTGTTCAGTGGGGATTCACTCTTCCCAGCGCCAGGGAAGGAGTCCCTTCCGCACACAGGTACGCGCGCACACTGCGCTCCCTTCCCAGTCACCTGATCTGACTCCAGAGGAGAGGACAGCACTCGCCCACAGCTGAGGCACTCCGCGGGAGTTCGGTAAACATGGGACCCATAACAAGAAAGCCGCTTTTGAGTAACGGCACCTTTATTAGCACAAACGTGTTCACAACTGTTAATGCAATTAATTATCCGGACCGGGAGATACCCAGCAAAAGACTAAAAATTGCCTTTGCTGGAACACAATTCATTTAGATGATTTATGGAGTTCTTGATTGTTAGCGTCACAAGAGCTTTTTCAAAACAAGAGAAATCATTAAATCCCATAAAACACGGGCTATCGCCGCCGTTAGCTGGTAATTGATATCCATGCCCGTGCCATTTATATCCCTAAATGGAGCTGATAAAACAAAAATTAGTAAAGCGTGCTGACGCAGGGCAGCCTGCAGCATCCCGGAGGGAAGCAGGGGGTCCTTCCCTCCTTCCCAGCAGGAATCGCTCCCCCATTGCATCCCACGACCGGGGGGAGCCCCGATATGGCCAGAAATCGGGCTCAGCCCTGGGGAACTGCTGATGAGGGGGAGGGAACAGGGAGAGGAGTTCATTTGCTTTTAGAGAGAGAACCTGATCATTATATACCACCCCCCCGCCCGCCCCGGTTTTCCCTCGGGGAATTTTAACTTCTTCTCT
>VYZQ01060442.1:22285-35211 GCA_013400655.1 Mystacornis crossleyi
AAAAAAAGGCGCTTTTGTGTTGCAATTTTCCGTGGCTTTGTTTTGTTTTTTTTTTTTTTTTCCAGGAATCCTGCTGGGTAGAGAAAGTGCAAGGTAAGAAATAATTTTAAACAGAAGACTGGTGGTTTTAAGCAGTTACCGAATAACAGCCAAAACATGTGCACAGTCAAGAAACTCCCAAATCCTGAGCAGCCACGGAGAAGGAATGTATGTTTTAGTGATGGAAAGCAGGCAGACGTATAAGAAATGACTCGGAAGGACGGGAGAACAGTACCGAAAATGCAAATAAATCAGCTCAGATTCTATGGAAGGAGGAAAAAAAAAAAAAAAAAAAAAAAAAAGCTGCTGAAAACCCTGTGCAAATGCTGCTGCCTCAAAGACAGAAATAGCTCCCTTACCTTATTCCTAATCCTTGTTTGCACCTGCTCTGCAATCATAAATACTTCGAGGTGCTTAACATGGAGCTAAATTGATGGCTGAATTTAAGAATTTCTTCGTACACCTCATTTACAGATTAAAAGGAGATGTTTTAGGATCGTCCTCCTCAGCATCCATTAGCTTCCAAAAAAATTCGCGTTCTCTTGTAAAAATTAAAAAAAAAGGGGGCAAAAAAAATACAGTATGTCTATATACAACCGGGCACTGTAATAGATCCAAAAAAACGGGAGCGGGGGAATCTGAGAGGTGTCACTACAAACTTGGCAAGCAAAACGTATCCTCAGCAGGAAGGAGGGAGAGAGAGAGAGGAGAAAAAACCCTGCAAATCAAAATTCCCAGGGAGATTTTGAAGGGAAAAAAAAAAAAAACCCACAACGCAGGGAGGAAAGACGTGTGAGGAGAGCACAAATGGGATGGCGGGATGTCTCCCAGCCAGCCATCTATCCATCCATCCGCCAGCCGAGCGAGCAGCCGCCCCCCGCGCCGCCGCTGCGGTGCTGAAGCCGCGCTCCGCTCCCCGCGGCACCTGCGCGCTCACACCGCGCCCGTGCGCGCCCCCGCGGGGTCCGGGGGATGCGCGGGGGATGCTCGGCGGCCCCGCGCCTCCAGGGGATGCTCGGCCCCGCCGCGGGGGCCGGAGCGGCCGCGCAAAGTTTGCCCCGCTCTGCCCGCGTTAAGGTGCGGGGGGTTCGCGCTCCTCCGGCCGCAGCTGGACGCGGTCAGGGCCCCGCGCTGCGCGGCGGGTCCGCTTCGACTCCCACCTCTCCTCCCTCCCAAGCCCCCCGCGGTTCCCAAGGCAGCGCGGGCACAGGCTGGGTTAGGAAAGGTCAGACAGACGCTGCTGCCTCTGGGCTTTCACCCCTGAGGGCAAACATTCCCCAGGAACCCGATCCCAGCAGGGCTGCCGGCCCGGGCTCCCGGGTGCACTGCCCGTGCCCACACCCCTCACCCCAACCTGTCAGGGCACCCAACAGGGCCTAGGCGCAGGAACATCGCCTCCCATCTCTCACTTCCCCCTCTCTCTTGTTTTACCTCCTGACCTGGTACAGATTCCATCTGAGACTTTCCAAGACCTTTAATTATTCTATTAATGTGCACCCATAAATCTTCCAGAGCAGCATTTCATTAGGCAAACAGCAATATACAGTCCAGGGATGTAAACAGGGGCACCAGGGGCTAGAGAGGGAGCAAATTACACACTGAAGGCATAGAAAAAGCTAAACCAGAATTGGTCAGTCTTGTTTTCCAGGGCTTTTCTACTTAAGTTATTCTATGATTTTCTAATTTTTTTTTTTAATTTTAAAAACAAGTTCCCCGGCAACAACTTGTGTCAGTAGATCACCGGGTTACTAGAGCAAGCCCCAGTTTACAGCATCGTAACAAATCTCTCCTGTGAGCCCTTTATAAGCTTGCAGTCAGACTAGAGAGGAAAAACAAAATAAAAAGTTCGCAGGCATCTTAACTACTAGTGGTTTACAGCCATATCATTTGCATTTTTCAGCAAATGAAAAGCAAGTGTTTGAGGTTTTTTTTTTCTCCTTGACAAATTGGGAATCACAAAATGGCACCCTGAGTGACAGGAGACAAAATATGGGTCCATCCAACGAGGGTAGGAAAAGATCAAGGGAAACAGACCTCCCGGCTCACTTGGGTGATCACAAATGGGATTTATAACTTTTTTTATCCCCCACAACGCCCATGGAAGAGGTTATCAGGGATGTGCAAGCAGATGGGTGTGGAAGAATTTCAAGGTGAAGCATGAGATTCAAAACAGGTCTTAAGTATTGGTGCAGAGGAGGCAGAGACAAGGAGTGGGGGGAGGCAGGAGGTGCAGTGAGGTCTTCCGAGGCAAAGTGGAAGGGTGGGAAGAAACAGAGGCAAAGAGTAAACTCTTTAGGGCTTCCTCAACTGAAAATATGTCCTTGTGAAGGACTATTTCACACACTATTTTCCAGTGAGGAAATCCAAATCACTTCCCAGCAATTGCATATGGTTGAATTTTGAGGGCTGAAGGTGAAGGGCATTAAGCTCTAACATATTTTTCTCCCACAAAAGAAGAAAAAAGCTTCTAAAATTCAAGGATTAATTTAAGGCTGAGTCCAGGAAAGATTCTTCCCAGTTCTTCTATGAGACACACATGTTTACAGTAAAAGCCAAATACCACTCCTGAGAAACTGGTTGCAAGTGGAAGGACAGTTTTATTCCTTAATGGCCATGTTGGATGCAGAGCCATCTGGAAATCCTGTAGAGATTCCAAAGACAGCACCTGTTTGTCAAACATGATGCAGTTTTGAAGTCCTCAGGTAGTGTGACTAACAGGATTCCAACCCAGAATGCTTTTCCCAAAGTCCAGTGCATGAAAATATTTGGTTTGTTTCTGTTTTCAAATTAAACAAGACCTTGATTTATCCTCTGGAACGTCATTTGTGACTTTGGAATATACACTCTCATCTTTAGCTGCTGCTGAATGGCTACGACAGCAAGGGCAGATGCTCCCATCTGCTGTGTGGCACTGGGTGGAGCAGAACAAGTCCCAAAAATGGATTGGCAGATGCAGCACCCCTACTACACCTCTGAGGGTCTCTGGGAAAGGCAGCCCCCTCCCACCATGTGCACCACAAACATGGGCGGGCACGTTTTTCCACACGCTCAGCTGGAGCCATGGATGTTGTGAGGACAGAGGAGCTACAGAGAGAAAGGACAGAGCTGGGAGCAGCTGTTCCATACAGCATGGTACCTTCTGCAGCACGGGATTTTCAGCTGGAATCTGGACAGTTGTTTTAGCTTGGGAAAATGGGCCATCGGCCCTTCAGTCCCAGCACTGGCAGCAGGAGAGGCCCTGCACTGGGGCAGACACAGAGGGAACGGGAAGGCAGGTGTAGGGGAGAACGCTGCGTCGCGAAGGTAAGTCAGACACATTTCTGAAGTGATTGTTCATTTGGCATTCCCATCTTGAGAAGCAGATTTAACCTTCTGGCCAATAAATTATCCACATAATCCCCACCACTGCGATGCCTGAATTCCTTAAGAGCTTTAAACTGGGCATCCACGTGACCAAGTTCACAAAGTCTCCGTGTGAGGCTGGTGGCTTCAGGCTCGCTCAGGTTCTGCTACGGGTGGAAACTCAAATGTAACACGGCCTCACATATCAGTTCTACCTTTCAGAATGAGGGTGATTTGTCAGGATTAGCCTCAGGGGTACTTCTAATACCTTCCCTTTACTTGCAGTGATTAAACAGGATTGAAAACATATTCCAGTCTCTTCTAACTCCTACACCTTTTGCTGGGGATTTATATGGAAGGGAAGATGCTGTAAGGCAGCAAGTACCTAATACATCTCCCAAGGACAACATAAAGTCACTTTATTAATACAAGTTTACCCTTCCCCAGCTTGTACTAGTAGTTCTTTGTTACCACGTGGGTCTTGCCACATAAACACTCAACCAGAACCACCCCACCAAAATTTATGAAGAAGAATGGAAAATAATTCTATGGTTTATTGACCAAAAGTAAAAGGAGAAGACTTCCACACTTAATGTAATCATCTCGGTTTCTGTGAGACAGAGAAAATGAAGGTGCCCTAAACATGACAAACAGAAAATGATATGTACAAAAATAGGGGAAGAGAACAGCATAATAAAGCTGTCTTTTGTGACTGTCCAAGGGAGACTGAAAAGGCTGAAAATGAATTGCAGAAAGGATGACTTTGAAAAGAAATTGTCAGCTTGCTCAGCTCCCAAATGCACATCCTCATCCACAACCTTTAGTCAGAAAGCAAAATGCGGGTGGCCCAGGAGTTTTGAGGCAGAGGATAAGACCTTTATGCTTTCTTTTTGGATTAATTACTTATTCACTACATGACTGTAGCTTAAAGTTTCATAACAGCAGGAGTTACATCAATAAGAGATATACAATTATGCATATCAAATATCAATAAGTTATTGGCAAATACATTAAAGGGAGTGCAATTTCTTACTTTGAACTCTGTGAAAATGGTTTGATATTCCAGGGTGTTGGGCAGCTGAAGGCCTCCTGACAGTAAATTATAGAAAAGTGAGGCACAACTTCAGAAACAATGCCCAACAGTTTCTTGAAGTGCTTAAACTTCAGTTTTCATTTTTCCCTTTTCTTCTTTTGACTATAAACATTTCTTTCACATTCTTTGAATAATGCATACTAATCTCTAAAACAAATCTTATCATGATTCTGGTAGAAGCAGGTGTGATTCCGAAGATATTCCATCTTTTTTTCCCTTGAATGGAATCAAAAATACATCTAGAGTAATAGAATGGATGAAATATTGAGGTGTTAAAATTTCAAGAAATGTATATATTACTAGTGCAGAAAATTAAAAATCTTTTTTGAATTATTTTAATCTGTTCTGAGATCATTTTTAATATCAAATTTAATATCAAATATCAGATGTCGTCAAGGGTTAAATTAACATCTTGAGCAAGCTTACAAGGAATTTCAAATAGCCACTGAAATATTGTTCTACAAATATAATGGAATACATTGGACATACTATAAAAAAGATATTCCTGCATTTAGTGGCCACTGTTTTAACTGTGTGAGAACATTTTCTTCCTTCTGTAGGTGTGAAGAAGCCTTTACTGAATACTAGGAAAATAATAAATGGAAGCATTAAAATAAAGAAATTGCAAATAGTCTAGTGCTGAGATCCTGGGGCTTCCTGAGCTGATTTGTTTTTTTCACCTTAATTCACTAGCAACTGGTCTTATTTCCCATATAAGTACTGGGGTTTAAAGTGGACACATTCATATCTGAGATATAACTCTTTAGACTCGTGCAACCCATAATCATATTAACCCATAATCATATTTAAAAAACACTTGTTATCCTTAAGTCAACCGAGTCACGAAGTTAAATTTCCTTACAATATTTTAGGTACAACAAGAAAAGAAAAAGACTTCTCCTGAGCCTGATTTGCCTCCTATGTAATCAGGACTCTGCAGTCTCCCACTACAGGTTTCAGGCATTGAATCCAGATATCCAGAAACAAACCTCACAGATTAATATTTTGCCAGCAAGGCAAATAGACACTTCAGGGGATTTTTACAAGCTGATAGTTTTGACCCAGTTTCCTTCACGATCGCAGGCATGTCTATACCCAGACACAGTTTCCTGAGTAGTCCAAGTCAGCACTGATCATTAACAATCAAAACATCAAAATAAGACCCGAGGGTTTTACGGTTATATTTTAATACACTTAGATTTAGTGAAACAGTTAAATATGTTCTCATCTGAAAAACCTCTACAAGCACAGCTTGACACCACAAGTGTTCAAGCAGGGGGCGTGAGCCTGTGAGGTGTTGGTGATTTCCCAATCTGGTTCTCACAAAGGGCTCAAGTTTGTTTATTAACAAACTTAAATCAAGGCCAAATTTGATCTCACTCAAAATAGACCTTCTTTTGCATCGTGATTTTTCAATCACATATCTTAAAACTCAAACTGGCCAGTAGCTAAACTTTTCCATTAATGATGAAAGAGTTCAGCTGCCCATCAGTGACTGTAACATGAAATAAAGGTGTTCCAAAACCATATGAGAATTCATGGATAGATGTTGGGGGTTTTTAGGAGGTTTTCTTTTTGTGTGTGTGTGTGTTCTTTTCTTTTGCTCTCAAAGGAATTTTTCCCCATGTTAAGGCACGATTGCTGGGTACTTAAGAGAAACAAAGAAACTAGCCAGCCACAAGGGAGGGGCCCAATTGTCCCTTTTTGTCTTGGTGGTGTCTTTTTCAGGTGGGGGAGCAGAGACATCTCGAGATTTAGAACTGGGANGAAGGGGGTTACATTTTTCCATTCCGGGGTGGGAGGGGGACTCCTGCCTTCCTTAGTAGCCACCTGTCCAAACCAGGACAATAGAAAACTTTGGTTTCTGTCTGTGCTTCTTGTCACACATCCAAACTCTATCTAGAATTAAACACATGGGTAAATCATGCACATGTAAGTAAATCTCAATGGGTTATTACCCCAAATACTAATTTGATGTAACTTCTAGGGAGGAAGTTTTTGAGGATTCTAAGTTACATCTAATTGTGATTAATGAAATACCTTAATACTTGCCTGGAATAAAGCAGTGCTATTACTTTAAAAAAATAAATAAATAAAAAAGGAAGTGACCCTAAAAATTCAGTCACCATGATAGGAAAGGGATGAAGTAATTATGCAGCCAGTTTTAAAGACCACCAGTAGGGCCTGTGTATAGCACAGAACAGAGCACTCAAAACCAAAGCATGAAATAGCTACCAGAGTTGAAAATATTATACAGCATTTTTCGGTCTTTTCCCACTTCCTCAAATATTTTTGGTCGTCAAAAGTCTGATTTCCATATCTGAGACTACGAGGTCTCCTGGATGTAAAGGAGTCGTGATTATCCTTAAAGTGCATCTGACATCACTATTAATGCTTTAAACTTGCTACCAGTGCATTTTTGCAGTTTCATCCTTTTAGCAGAACTGACACATATAAAAGCTTTGAAAACCCCAAGTATTAATCTCCAAAAGCGTATGTGTAGTGATTACTTAACCAATAGAATGTTTTTTTCAGTTCCTCAACAAGTTGGCTCAGCAACAGTACAATATTAATAATGCTTGAGCTTATACTTTTACAACCTGTTCTCCATTTCTCCCATCTGTCGATAGACTAAAATTATGTTAACAGAATCACTCATTTTCTAACCTTTTTTTAATTTGCCAAAGACAACTCATAGCCATTTTTTTTCCCTACAGTGACTACAAAACCCCAAAGTTTGAAGCTCAGGTCAGTTTTCAGAGCTGTTGATGTGATTGTGAAGTAGCTCCATCGATTTGAAAAGCATTATTTTGATTTCATCCTGTAACGAATGGAAAAAATGTTTTCCTCCCATTACAATCCAATTAAATAAATATCTTTAGTTTAGTCCCCTATCTTTCTCACCAAACTACGGCTTGAGGCAACCCTAGGGTCTATTAGAACATTAGTAGGTATAGGTACATAAAAACTGGCAGTATTTGATGGGGAAAAACACAGCCCGTGGTGACCTGCATTGCAAACCTGAATCCTCTGAGTTTCCCAAATGGGAGAACAAGAAATAATTACAGTGCTGGGTGCTAGCCACTAATTTTGCATAATCAGCCAGTTTCAGTGCCATATCGCCCTCCCAGACACAGAGTCTCTGAGGCCCCAGACACAAAACTGCACAGAAATCACTCTAATGTTACTGTTTTACACTTTGATATTTTTGGGTAGTCAGAATCAGGGGAATGGAGAAGTCCATCGTCCTCAAGACCCTGGACCCTGCATGCAGCAGAGAGACATTTTCATATAAAAATTAAATGTTCACAAATAGCTCTTGGAGCTACAACTTAGGCCACTGTTTTCACTCCTATTCAATAGACTTTCCAGCATAAGCAGTGGTTTAAAATTTGTTCAAGGACCTCAAAGTTTGGCCCCAAATCAATGTGTACACAGATGACTTCATTTACAACTATGTTTTTATGCCAGATTTAATGTCAACAGCCTAATGGTGCGTTGGATTTCGTTTATAGGATTTATTAATTTTTATCTAATGAACAATTTCACAAGGCAATTTAGATGATTACAAGTGTGAAATGTTTGCAGTGAGGACCAGATCTTGCCAGCCTCGCTTGCCTGTAGTGCCACTTACATCAAAAGTAATTGAAAACAATTGTACAGGAAAAACACCAAAACAAACAAGTTGAAAAACAGCCTCCATGAGCAAAGGACGCAGAGTGGGTATTTCAGTCAGTCCTGAGCCATGTGTTGCCTCCATACAGGCAAGTAGAGCTGAACTGACTGGATAGATGGATTTACAGGAACAAGAATGGCACATTGATGTGAGGATCACACCTTTGGGTAAAGAGCTGCCAACGTGTTGATTTGGCCTCAACAGAGTCTCCCTATGACAAACTCCCCACTGATCACAGTAGGAACAGAATGAGGTCAAAGTTAGACATCCTAAAATCTCACCTTGTCCCTTCAAAAATTTGAAAATTAAAGCAGGGGAACATCTCTTTAGTTACATACCACAATGAACTAAGCAGTGTATATTTACCAAAAAGATTATCTGCTGAGTAATGTTTATTGGGGTTTTTTTTTATATTTGATAGTAGGATGTTGCTTTCTCCTTCTGATCTTGGAATTATACTACAAAGCTGCCCATTTATAATTAATTACATTTTTGAGATATTTTTTGCTTAGGTGGCTGGAATCTTCCCAGCACCGGTGCCCAAAAACAATTACCAGCATCCTGTTCAGTTTGCTTCCAACTCTCCTTCACCCTCCACCCAGCAATAATTATATTTCTTCTCTGTTTCAGAGAACAGAGATTGTTTGCCATAAAATTAACTTGACGTGATTCAAAAGGAAATGCAAAGCATTTTATAAGGAGTCACAGAGAGAACAAGCTGCAATTGTGAGCAGAGGACGGGGAAAACTTGTGCTTTCAGCCAGGGGAAGCTTCATCACAAATTAAGTTTTGTTTTCTTTACTTGCTGCAGCAAAATGACAGCTTTGACAGACATATGGGTTGTTTAGAATCGTAAAGGCTTTTTAATTTAAAGCGCTTCAGGAATATATCTAGCTGCAGTATATGACGTAGGCAATTTTTATTTAGCTGTATTCTGCTAAATGTAGTTTGTAATTGGAACACCTTTCAGCCTAGGCATAGGAAAATCTGTTTCACTCTCCTGCATTGCTGAGCTGCTCTTGCAGCAGGGTCCTGCCTAGGCCATGCATTCAGACACCACACATATTATTCTCATTTATATTTATGGGAACGGGAAGATACTTGAAGCTGTCAGATCCCTGAGCAGACAACCAAAACCACAAGGTCTTTATGTCACTTGAGCCTTCTTTCAAAAAGAGAGAATGGATAAGGCCACTCCGAGCTGTTGGTTTTCAGGTTTTGTCTTGTTGCGAGGGTGTGATTTCAGGTCGGTTATGATGCTGTAAGGTTCTTTAAAATGTCATATTTTTTCACCATGGAGCTGGTGATTGCACTTGTTACCCACATTACATCTTTTGCTTAGTTTAAAACTGTATTGTTTTGGCTCTTTTCTTTTTTTTTTAATGTCAGATCTGTATGCTTTGAGACAGGACCCAATTTCAATTACATTGTATAAGACCCAGAATAAAGCCATTTGCTTAAGTAGAATCCTACTACATGACAAAAACATGACTGAGATGAGGCTGTGGCTGATTGTGGGATCTTCAAACCAAATGGTGCTTTCTGTCTCCTGCATTAGTCACTGCCAGTAAAGATGTTGCAGCTCCAAACTGTATTTGGTCAGGATGCAGAAACTACCTCATGCTGCAAATAAGAGATGGAGAACATGAGGCCTGTAAAGAGCTAAGAACTGTTAACTAAGCCAGAACAGAGCTTGGGTTGTCTTTGCCCAAGCTTTATTGCTTCTACCAGTAGGATATAACACACACAAATGAATAAATTCCCAAAGACAACCAAATGTCCAGAGAAAATCTCAAGGTAGAGAGGAAGCTGTGTTTCCCACAGATTTGGCCACTGGTTTCTCCTGTTCCGAGATGTTCACTCTTACAGACTAAGCACTGGCCCACCTTCTACCAATCCTTCATATCCACCTGTCATCAATCCCATCATCAACCCTGTGACTGCACCTTGCAGCCACAGTTTAATTACAGCTGTAGTAAATAATGATCCCAATCTTCCTAACTAACAATTCCTTAGTACCATGTTGAGCAGGTCTTTTAAGATATCCTGGCATTGTTAGTGTTCAAAGAGTTTTTACACCCTCACCATTAACAGCTTTGATTGAAGAGCTCACACAGTACATCCTCTAAAGGGTCAACCAGAAGTTTCTCCTCAAGCTATTGTCTTCTCCGGAAAAATCCCTTTGAGAGCTGATGCTACCTGATAGAGAGTTAAGGAACACCTGCCTTATACAGACCTCATCATCAAAGACCTACTTCATTGTCAGTGAATTAACACTACATTAGGAAGGAGGGACAAAAAAGGCTGAAAAGGTTCATCTATAAGAACATTGGACCCAGCAGAAACAGGACAGATTAAAAAGGAACTGTGAGAATGAAACAAAAGTTACACTCTGACTTTTCTTTGAGAATTTAAAAATATCTTCTGCATGAACAAGTCTCCTAGGTATCAGCTTCAGAAGTAACTTAAAGAAAATTCTCATGTCATTTGTGGTTGATGTAATGTAAGAATCCTTTCTTACAGTCTTTCAGTGAGATACAGGGGAGAAAACTGGACTCCCACTCACAGGCAGATTTTTTTTTTTCCCTCTTTGCACACTTGTCAAAGAATATGTCTTTTCCTCTTCAAATAGCATGAGCCTATTCACAGAAATTCTGTGAACAGAGCCTCCATTTCTCCTTAGGTGGAACACGGGCAATGTCAGGAGTGTTTCAAAAGACTTATTAATCAGTAGTTATAAACAGTAAGTTTGGATAAACACAGTAAAATCACAAATATTAATTCTGTAAGAATTGTGGGGGGTCACACATCAGTAGGTATTTTCCCAGCACTTGATTGCTCTATTTTGTCCCTTATNTCTTTTCCTCTTCAAATAGCAAGAGCCTATTCACAGAAATTCTGTGAACAGAGCCTCCATTTCTCCTTAGGTGGAACACGGGCAATGTCAGGAGTGTTTCAAAAGACTTATTAATCAGTAGTTATAAACAGTAAGTTTGGATAAACACAGTAAAATCACAAATATTAATTCTGTAAGAATTGTGGGGGGTCACACATCAGTAGGTATTTTCCCAGCACTTGATTGCTCTATTTTGTCCCTTATTAACAAAACTACATTGGTTGGCCTTGTAATTCCGGGTTTTAATTGAGCCTGCGTTCAAAGGCAAAAGACCAGATGATCCTGGCAAGCTTCTGCAGTGCCTCTGAGCTCATTTGTTCCCAGAATTGTGCTGCAGATTATTTTATTTTTAAAAAACTTATAATAAAATACCCAACTACTTCTGCCAGGGCATGGTTCACATTTTTCTCCTTAAGAAACCTTTATATACATCTGAGCTCTGCTAACTCAGAAAGATAGCCTGCTGTTTTCACTCAGCCAAAAATTGCCAAACGTCACAGATACAGCAGGAAGAACATTTTGCTGCTTCTGTCACTCCCAACAAAATCTCTAACATTTTGTTTTATTTAATGGCTTCACTTTTCATAAGATGATTCAAACCCCTATAGGGGACCTACATTAGTCTGCTGACATTTTTCTGCTGGTATAATTATTATGTCCTTCTACAGTCTGCTTTTCATCTGTGCAGAATTTCTCCCTGGCACAGAAGAGTTTAGCTAAAGACCTCAAAGTAGAGAACTAGAGAAGCCAGAATAGCTCTTCAGCATAAGGCAAGGTGGAGGGCAACTTACTTGGTGTAACTGTGCATGTGCTGGGATGCCTGGCAGCAAATAGCAGATGGACACAATGCAACTGAGAAGAAAGAGTATTCCTACGCTAAAAAAAGTATTGGGGGTGATGAGAGAGGCATGTTTATCTCTCCTTTACACTCCACCAGGCAAAACATGTTGCATGTTTCAGCCACTTAAACTATAGCCGGAATGGGGATTTCTAACACAGTACACACTGCAATATATATCTGTATACATATAGATATCAATCACTCCATTAACCATAAATCATAACAATTTGGTTACTCCATGCAAAGGCCAACACTTACGGTTTTGTACACAAAACAGAGAAGATTTTTAAAAGAAAGAAATAGACTCCACTGGGTTCTAAGGGTCTGATATAGTTCTAATATATAGATGTACTGCTAAATGCTTAGAGTCTGAGCTTTGGTGTTTCTAGGGACAATCACATCTCGACTCAGCTGTACGTTTAAGCCGAGGTTACAGCTGGCCCCTCAAACACGTCTTGTTGCTAAGCAGGTGCAGATCTGAAATCAGAATAGAGCACTTGGTATATACAGAAAGCAAATCCACCTCCTCAGATTTAAAGACAATATTGCCTTGGTAACAGGTAACACATGTGAAGTACGTGGTTAATTACGGCTTCCAGTTATAACAGCGACAAAACAGAAATGAAAATGAGAAGCACTGTAGCAAAATATAGACAGTCCTTAATAGTCAGGTAGCTTAAAACACTCTGGTATATATCATGAAGTAATTGAAGAGACAACTGTGCAGGTCAGGTGGAAACAATGAACAGAAGTCTGGAAAACTTAGTTGACCAGAGTGCTCTCAATAGGCCAAGAAAGGATTCAGAGAACTCGTGCCCTGCTCACTGGTGAGTGAGGAGTAGGGGAATGAGAAGATGAAGGTATCTGAAGCTATTTTAAAGGAAGACTGCAACTGCATCCACAATTTTGAAATTCTCCACTGCCATTATGTACAAAGCTGAAGTGGACACAGATACCAGCACTGAATGGCTTTCGTCCTTCCTTCCCCACCAAGTGACTCTGACCTCACCGGCCCCTCTTAGAAAAAGCACGAGATGTG
>VYZQ01060449.1:277-12716 GCA_013400655.1 Mystacornis crossleyi
ACTGATAGCGTGGTTTGCCGTGATCAGGATCTGCCGGGATCAGGACCTAGCGGGATCAGGGGTTGCCGGGATCAGGGGCTGCCGGGATCAGGGGCTGCCGGGATCAGCTGTCAGGATCAGGACCTAGCGGAATCAGGGGCTGTTGGGATCAGGGGCTGCTGGGATCAGGGGCTGCTGGGATCAGGGGCTGCTGGGATCAGGGGCTGACAGGATCAGGGGCTGCCGGGATCCCGGGCTGTTGGGATCANCAGGATCAGGGGCTGACAGGATCAGGGGCTGCCCGGATCCCGGGCTGTTGGGATCAGGAGCTGCCGGGCTCAGGAGCTGCTAGGATCAGGAGCTGCTGGGATCCCGGGCTGTTGGGATCAGGGGCTGTCGGGCTCAGGAGCTGCTAGGATCAGGATCTGCTGGGATCCCGGGCTGTTGGGATCAGGAGCTGCCGGGCTCAGGAGCTGCTAGGATCAGGAGCTGCTGGGATCCCGAGCTGTTGGGATCAGGGGCTGTCGGGATCCCGGGCTGCCGGGCTCAGGAGCTGCCGGGCTCGGGAGCTGCCGGGCTCCCATTCCTGCTCTCCCAGCTGATGCCTGCACTATGTGGGCAATGCCGGCCGCCCAGGCCCAGCCCTCCCAGCAGCATGGTTGCAATAACTCCCCATCCCAGTTTTCCGCTTCCCAGCGCTTCCCTGGGACAGCTGCTCCGCTCCCAAAACCTCATTCCCAGCACCTGCTGCACAGGGAGCACCGGAATTCGCAGCCCGGAGCTCGGGGGATGGGAACAAAGGGGAAGCAAAAACGAAAAATAAAAAGCGGGAGCGTTTTACTGGAGGTTTTCCCCCATGCCTCAAATATTCCAGAGGGTGTTTTTTGGTTTTTTTGGTTGGTTTGGTTTTTTTTTTATTTTTTTGGAGTTCCCAGCTTTCCAGCATTTGCATCCAGCTGAACTGCCTTTTACAGACTTCTGGCTATAGGCAGCCCATTGTTGTCCAGCTGATTTTCCCATTGGGAACACCATGTAAATATTTAACTCTTTTCTAGCCAGCCCAGCCCAGAATCCCGCAGATTAAAGGAAAAGTTCAAAGCCGGATCCTTGGGAGCCACTTTGAAGTTTTCTCCCATTTGCAACCAGCAGATTTTTCCACCGAGTTGCTCCTTTGCATCCACAAAAAGCTGCCAAGTTGGGATCCTCTTTCCCAAAAAGTTTCAGCTGGATCAGCCAGAAACGCTCAGGATTGCAGATTTTTGGGTTTTTTGTTTTTTTTTTTTAAGTTCCCTGGCTCAATCCACTGCAGTTTCCCAGCTTTCCAAACCCTTTGGAGCGGGGATTCCATTAAAAAACGACAAGGAAAAGGGGATTTTATCCATTTAATATCTAATCCCAAGGGTTTAGAGCAGACAAAGGCAACATGGCAGCTCATTCCTAAGGAAAAAAAAAAAACACAAAAATCCTAAAGGTTGTGCTCGTCGCAGCACATCGGGAACGTTCAATTTTGGGAAAAGGGCCGTTAAAAGGATTAAAAAATTCAAATTTTAATCCGTAACGCAGTTGAGGCGAGATACGCTGATCGCCCCCCACACCCACCCACGCACAGGGGGGAAAAATGAAATCCCAACTTTTCCAAGAGCCAGGAACTTCCCAACTCTCCAGACCCCACCTCGGGAAGCCGCGAACTCCGAGGGAAAAGCACCAGGAGGCCACTCCAGGCACATCCCTCACTTTTCCCGTATAAGGAGCAAAGCCCGAGTGGAGAAACCCAGGAGGTCCCGAGCAATCCCCCCGAGCTGCTCCGTGCCCCGCGGCAGAGAGGAGAGAGGGGGGTGGAAAAGAGGGAATTTGGAGCTCAGAGCCGCTGGGAAAAGTGGGAAAAGTTGGGAATCGAGAGACGAGACACGCTCTTACCATGGCGAGGCTGGAGCCGGGCTAAGATCTGAGGGGAAAACAGCTGCTGCTCCTGCCTCTCCCTGCAACTTTATAGCCCAGGAAGCTTTGACTCCACCTGAATTTAAGGAAGTTTTCCGCCAGCTTAAAGGAGCAGAGCTCCTTTTCCTTCCATCCCGGAAAAAAAAAAAAATCGGGATCGAATCCCGCCCAGCTCGTGGGATTTGTCTGATTAAACGCTGAGTAATGTGAATTTATAGGGTTTGGTGTTTTTTTTTTTTCCCCCAAAGGGTTTTAGCCGAGGTGGGAGGGGAAAAAAAAGTTGATTTTAGAAGTTTGGGGTTTAGCTCAAATTGGTTTTAATTAAGGAGAGGCTGGAAAGAGTTCGTGTGTTCCCACAAAATTCGCTTTATCCAGCAGGAACGATCTCCCTGTATCATTATTCCCAGCACGGCCACGGAGATTCTTTATTTTGTCAATTTTTAGACGCAGTCCTGCAGCTTTTGGTCTCTTCTTTTCCCCCATCTTATCCATGACTTCCATGGGAATCTGCTGGGTTTTGCAGCTCTGGGATATTCAGGTGTAGGCTCAGCCCCTTCTGTCTTCCCTAAGGATTCGTTTTTCCCTCCTGCCAAGGATTGGGAGTCACTTTGGGCCCCATTCCCTTTCCTAATTCCCTTCTTTAATCCCTTCATTTCCCGTTAAAAATTCCCAAACTTTCTTGGGGCAAGTTCCATCCACAATTCCAACGGCTCCACAGCTCTGGGATTGGGGGGATTCGAGGATGGCCCAGATGGGATCAGGAGCAGTGGGATGCCCAGGGCAGGAAGTTTTCCCTCTGGTCAGCATTTTTTGGGATCCTCTCTTTTACTGGGTCCAGTTTGGGCTTCCCAGTAGAAGACACACAGTGGGAAACTGGAGCAAATCCATGGAGCTGGGATTTGGAGCAGGGAATGCAGCAGGACGGGATTTGATCCTTGAGGAGATTTCAGCTCACCAGGAATTTGGTGGGATTTGGAGCAGGGAATGCAGCAGGACGGGATTTGATCCTTGAGGAGATTTCAGCTCACCAGGAATTTGGTGGGATTTGGAGCAGGGAATGCAGCAGGACGGGATTTGATCCTTGAGGAGATTTCAGCTCACCAGGAATTTGGTGGGATTTGGAGCAGGGAATGCAGCAGGACGGGATTTGATCCTTGAGGAGATTTCAGCTCACCAGGAATTTGGTGGGATTTGGAGCAGGGAATGCAGCAGGACGGGATTTGATCCTTGAGGAGATTTCAGCTCACCAGGAATTTGGTGGGATTTGGAGCAGGGAATGCAGCAGGACGGGATTTGATCCTTGAGGAGATTTCAGCTCACCAGGAATTTGGTGGGATTTGGAGCAGGGAATGCAGCAGGACGGGATTTGATCCTTGAGGAGATTTCAGCTCACCAGGAATTTGGTGGGATTTGGAGCAGGGAATGCAGCAGGACGGGATTTGATCCTTGAGGAGATTTCAGCTCACCAGGAATTTGGTGGGATTTGGAGCAGGGAATGCAGCAGGACGGGATTTGATCCTTGAGGAGATTTCAGCTCACCAGGAATTTGGTGGGATTTGGAGCAGGGAATGCAGCAGGACGGGATTTGATCCTTGAGGAGATTTCAGCTCACCAGGAATTTGGTGGGATTTGGAGCAGGGAATGCAGCAGGACGGGATTCGATCCTGGAGAAGAGGAGGAGATTTCAGCTCACCAGGAATTTGGAGAGAATTCGGAGCAGGAACGTAAAGATTTGGGGGAATTTTCTTCCTTGGATGCATCCCAAATCTCTGGAATTCCCTCCAGAAACCCAAGGTGGCCTCAAGGGATTTTCGGGGCAAAACGAACCCTCTCAAAAAGGACCCGGATTTCCGGATTTTAGGAATATCTCCTAATTTTCCAAAGGGAATTTTCCCTCGGGGAATTTTGATCTCCTTTTGGACTGTCAGCTCAGCAGAGCCTGGAGCGTGGTGGATATTTATCCCTTTACCCTGGATGGACAAAGCGATGGAAGAGCTCTCCAACACATCCCTGAGGGCATTCCCCCGGGAATTTTGGGGAATTTTGGCCAAGCAGGTCGGGCACACAGCTTGGGAAGCGAGGGAATTCAGCCAAAATCGGCTCAGGCGGGTTCTGTTGGCAGCTCCAGCAAACCCTGCTGGCAGCACCCAAATTCCTGCTGGGAATGAAGGAGGATGGGAAGAGCAGCTTTTCCTCGCTGCCCTCAACCAAAAAAAACCGGCCCCCAACAAGAATTTTTCTTCCCAAAAAGAATCTTTGGAGGAAGGAGAAAACCAGGAATTTGAAGGGTTTACTCACTAAATGATGTCCTCTGGGGCAACTCCACGAGTTCAAAATTTTTGGGGTTTTTTTTTCTGTTGGGAAATGAGAAGAAAAAGAGGGAATTGCTGGAGCCGGTGGTGGCAGAGAGAACCTTCCCGGGATTTCGGCTCCAGGCCGGATTTAGAACGGGATCGAGCAGAGACCACCCCCCCAGAGGGGCTTTTTATAGCCAGACCTCACAGCTGCTGCCTCCTTCCCACTCCCGCATCCCAAATATTCCCTGCTGGCTCTTCCTGTTGCTGTCCCCTCCGCGTGGTCGGGCACCAGCTGCTGTTCAACCCCCTGGGATGAATCCTTATCCAAGAGGACGTCCCAAAACTTTCTGGATTAGGGCCTGGAGGTGAATTCTGGGCAGGCTCAGGACTCACCAGGCTGCCGAGGAATTGAAAATCCCAAGATTTTCGGCCCCGGGAAAAGAAAATATTGGATTTAATGTTAATTTTGGGGGTGGGGGGAAAAAAAAAAATTGGGCGGAAAAAATTCCCTTTGCTTCAGGCTCAGCCAAAGGTGGGATTTTACCGTGTGTTGGCCGAGCTGGAAAAATTGGGATTCGGGCACTTCCAAAGCCTGCAATTCCAGGAATCATTTGTTCCCAGCTTTTATTGTTCACCTGCTCAAATCTGCTCCGTTTCCCAGGAGAAATTCCCTAAAATCGGCTTCCAGCCGCTGCCTCTGGTTATTCCCATTTTTTTCTGGGAAGGAAACCCGCCAACTTTCCACACCCTCATCCCCCTGGAGGCATTTGCTGTCTTTTCAAGGGAATTCCGTGCTGGAACAACAATCCCGAGGATCTCCAGCCTGATCCCGTTTCTCCATCTCCACTTCCCAAGGGATTCCCACTTCTCGATCCAACCAATCCTTTGGGGACCCCAAACTTTCCTTGGGGGGAGCTCTCAGGGCTGTTTCCCTCATTTAGGATCAGCTTCCCTAATTTAGGATCCGTTTCCCTAATTTAGGATTAGTTTCCCTAATTTAGGATCAGCTCCCCCAATTTGGAATTAACTTCCCTAATTTAGGATTAGTTTCCCTAAATTAGGATTAGTGTCCCTAATTTAGGATTAGCTTCCCAAATTTAGGATCCGTTTCCCTAAATTAGGATCAGCTTCCCTAATTTCGGAGTGCAGGGAAAGGCTCCTGCTCAGCTCAGGCTGATTCCTGAGAACCAGGAAAGATTTATCCAAGAATTCCCAAGTATCTCCAGGGTTTCCCTGTCTCTGGCCACGCACAGTTTGTTTTTATGTCCCTCCTTGTGGACAACTCCCCCAAAAAAAGAAAAGTGGGAAAGATCCACTTATTTTGCTGATTTTTTGCTCTTTTATGCTGATTTTTGCTGATTTTTAAATGATTTTTTTTCTCATTTTTCATGATTTTTGGATGATTTTTTTGCTCACTTTTGCTCATTTTTTGCCCATTTTTGCTCTTTTTTTTTTCTTTTTTTTTTGTGGATTTTTGCTCTTTTTTTGCTGATTTTTTTTCTCATCTTTTGCTGATTTTTTTTTTTTTTTGCTGAACTTTGGTGATTTTTGGCTGGGTTTTTGCTCATTTTTTGCTCATTTTTGCTGATTTTTCGCTCNAGCAAAAATTAAAAGCATAAGCAATCTGGAAGAAAGTAATTGTGTTGCTGGCAAGAGTCACGCATAACTGAGCAGAAAGTATTGAAGAAGTGTTGCCTTTTGAGTTACACTGGTTTTATAAAAACCAGTTCATTGCTTGGAAAAAATGTAGACTTCTTAATTGAAAATTCCCTTCATCCTCCTCACATGGATACTCCTTATGTGAACACACCTTGGATAGTTCTTGATTTTTCGCTCGTTTTTTTCTCATTTTTGCTGATTTTTTTTTCTCTTTTTTGTGGATTTTTGCTGATTTTTTGCTGATTTTTTTCTCATTTTTTGCTGATTTTTTGCTGGTTTTTCACTGATTTTTCCCCACATTTCTTGCTCATTTTTTTCTCTTTTTTTGCTCAGTTTTTTCTGATTTTTTTCTCATTTTTTGCTCATTTTTCTGCTCACTTTTTGCTCATTTTTGCTGATTTTTTTTGCTGATACTTCGCTGATTTTTGCTCATTTTTCGCTCTTTTCTTGCCGATTTTTGCACATTCCCCTTCAGCCAAACCTCATCTCTCCAACCCTCCCAGGGTGAAGCAGTGGCGTGACCTGGCTGCACTCCCGAAAGAAAAACCATTAACCTTGCCCCAAAAAACAAATCAATATTATCGATTTCATAATCCTTATCAAACAATTAAAATGCCTTTAAAAATAAAGCATTTTGGCCCCAGCTGGAATTTGGACGTTCTTTACTGTCCTGCAAAAAGCGGCAGCGAAATAACAAAAGTCTCCATCGGGGCGGGATGCTTGGACAACCCAATTTCTCCCTCATTTTTCATCCCAAATAAAACCCCTGGCAGATCCACCCCGTCCTGCTCGGGAATTCCCAACCTTTATTTGCATCTCCACAGTTCTGCTTGCCCTCCGCATTCCCAAAAAAACAGAAAAAAAACCAAAAAACCAAACAAACAAACAAACAAACAAACAAACAAAAAAAACGGGAACCAGCTGTAGCAATAGCGAGGATGGATTTTTATTTATTCCTAATTCCTCGTTTCTTCTCCCTTTAATTTCCCAGGAATGAGGGGAATGCTTTAAGGAAGAAGTTCCTTCTAAAATAACTCGGAGAAAGACGGATTTAAATTCCCTAATCAGTTTTAGGGAGTCGGGTAAGGATTTGCCTCCCAGCCAGAGCTGCTTGGAGATGGGTAAAATGTTGGGAAAACGTAGAAAACATTCCCTGGAGTCTCTCCTATATCCCATATCCCATATCCCATACCCCACACCTGGAATGTCCCAGGCCAGGCTGGACGAGGCTTGGAGCAGCCTGGGGTAGTGGAAGGTGTCCCTGCCGTGGCTCTGGATGGGCTTGAAGGTCCCTTCCAACCCAAATCATTCCGGAATTCCAGGATTCCATGAACCTCAGCGCATTTCCCAGCCCTCGGCATTGGCTCTTGGGGGATTTGGGGTTTGATTTGCCCAGCAGGATCCCAAATCATCAAATTCCTGCTGGGTATGGACGGAGCGAGACTTTTCCTTCCCGCCTGTCTGGATGTGGAAATATCCATGTGCAAACGGGATTGGAAAAATCTCCGGGAAAATTTATGAGAAACTGAAGAACTCAGCCTTAAGAACTCCAGGGAATGGAGCCAGGGGAGGTTTTGGTTGGATTTTAGGAAAAGGTTCTTCCCCCAGAGGGTGCTGGGCACTGAGCAGGCTCCCCAGGGAATGGGCACATTCCCAAGGCTGCTCCAGGAGCGTTTGGACACCGCTCCCAGGGATGCCCGGGCTGGGATTTTGGGGTGTCTGTGCAGGGCCGGGAGCTGCACTGGATGATCCTGGTGGGCCCATTCCAACTTGGGATTTTCCATGATCCCTCCACGTTTAATGCCAGGGCTCCCAAAGCTGCCTTTAGTGAAGTTCCCATCGGGAGTTTTGCACTAATTGGATTTCAGCGTAATTTGAATGATTTTATTAATTAAAAAGTGTGGTTCTGCTGCGTGGCTGGAAAGGCACAAAGACATTTCCATGTCCTGGGATCCTTATTCCTGCCCCTTTTCCCGCTCCCTAATGGGAAAGGGATGTCTGGAAGCTGCTGAAGGAAATTCCCAGCAGGGTCAAAAGGGCGTCGGGATGTGGTAGCCAGGGACCTCTTCCTGCTGTGCCAAGGAGAATTCGGGAGCAGGAGCTTTTCCCGTGTCCATGGACAAATCCCAGAGCTGCCTGACAATTCCAATTACTTGGAGCTGGATTTGGGAGCAGGAGCTTTTCCCGTGTCCATGGACAAATCCCAGAGCTGCCTGACAATTCCAATTACTTGGAGCTGGATTTGGGAGCAGCAGCTTTTCCCATGTCCACGGACAAAGCTGATAATTCCAATTACTGGGAGCTGGATTTGGGAGCAGGAGCTTTTCCCGTGTCCATGGACAAAGCCAACAATTCCAGTTACTTGGAGCTGGATTTGGGAGCAGGAGCTTTTCCCGTGTCCATGGACAAATCCCAGAGCTGCCTGACAATTCCAATTACTTGGAGCTGGATTTGGGAGCAGCAGCTTTTCCCATTCCCATTTCCACAGACAATTCCAATCACTCCCAGCTCTGCTTCTCCAGTGATCCCGAGTTTCTGACAACGATGAAAGCTGTCACTCAGCCTAATTTGGAAGATTTAAAAGCAAAACACGTTTTCCTTCCTCTTCTGGAATTTGGGATCATCCGAACTGGCTTGAAGCTCTGTGGCTGTGACAGAACTCGAGCAGTTCCCAGCTGTGGAAGATTCAAGGAATGAGGATGGAGCAACAGAATAACCTGGATTATCCAAATTAATTTGATTTTTTTAAATCTGTAAAAGGAATCAGTTCTGGGCAGTTCAGAAATTCGTCACTCGAGGCTCAGAGCAGCAGCTCGGGTATCTCTGAATCCCAAGGAAGAGCTCTGGAACTTTCCACGAGGTGCTCACCAGAATTCCTGGCACGTTATGACCTTCCCAAACACCTGCTGACTCCTTGGAATGCAGGTGCCATTCCCATTCGGGTTTGGGGCGCTATTTTGGGGCTGTTTGGGGTTTTTTTCTGGGTGAAAACCCAAAGCGGGTTGGGGGCGTTGGGGGTTTTTTAAATCAGGTGCAGTTTCTGGCCTGAGGTTTCATGGCCTTGGAAATTCCCAGATCCTGCAGATGACCAGTTGGGAAGTCAAACGTGCTTAAATGAGCACCGTGGCCAAATCCTACAGAATAACTTCACGCTTTGAGCCCCGGAAGAGATCAGTGCCAGTGGGGTGCGCTTTAAGCTTGGCCTAATTAAGCCTGATTAACTAAGCACAAGTCCTTAGTGCATGTGTTACTAATCCCTGCCTAATTCCAGGAATCCTTCCCAAAGGGAATAATCCTAACAAAGGAAATATTGAGGTCAACAGAGAGGGGAGGAGAAAGCCGGGAGGGCAAAATCCTTCCTGACCTTGAGGATGAAGGATGGAGGGAAAGCTGGGGATCCCCCGGGAGTGATACCTGGTCCTCTCCGCAGGGAATGGAAACTGGGAAAAGCTTGGAGACACAAAAAAATCACGGAATAGAATCGTTAAGGTTGGAAAAGTCCAACTGTGAAGCTCCACCAGCACCGTGTCCACCGTTAATCCGTGTCCACCATCAATGCATGCCCACCATCAATGCATGTCCACCATCAATTGGTGTCCACCATCAATCCATGTCCACCATCAATCCGTGTCCACCATCAGTCCGTGTCCACCATCAGTCCGTGTCCACCATCAATCCGTGTCCACCATCAATCCGTGCCCACCATCAGTCCGTGCCCACCATCAATCCGTGTCCATCAATCCGTGTCCACCATCAGTCCATGTCCACCATCAATCCGTGCCCACCATCAATCCGTGTCCACTGTTAATCCATGTCCACCATCAATCCATGCCCACCATCAATCCGTGTCCACCATCAGTCCATGTCCTTGAGTGCCACATCCAAACGTTTTTTGGACATTTCCAAGGATGATGACTCCACTCTTCCAATGCTCTCCATGAAAAAACTTTCCCTAATATCCAATCTAAACACACAACCACTGGAGACACCAAAAACTGGTGGAAATCTAAGGGAATCACAAGGTTTGGATTGAACTCCTTCTGCTGCTGGTCATGGGAGGGTTCCTGGGCATTCACATCCAAGCTGTGGCTCTGGAAAACAGCTTGAGGAGGGAAAAGGAACCATCCTGGATTCCCAGCATCCCACTGGCCTCTCCGCTTGACTCAGGTGAGGCCCCACTGGCAGAGCTGCCTCCAGCTCTGGTCCCAGCACAGGAAGGACCTGGAGATGTTGGAGAGTCCAGAGGAGGCTCCAGGATGATCAGAGGGATGGAGCAGCTCCGCTGGGAGGAAAGGCTGGGAGAGCTGGGATTCAGTCTGGAGAGGAGGAGCTTTGAGTGACCTCATTTGGCCTTCCAGGACCTGAACGAGCTGACAGGAAAGATGGAGAAGGACTTTGGATACGGGCCTGGCGTGACAGGAAAATGGGGAATGGATTCCCATGACAGAGGGCAGGGATAGATGGGATATTGGGAAGGAATTCCTGGCTGGGAAGGTGGGGAAGCCTTGAAACAGAATCCCAGAGAGGCTGTGGCTGCCCCTGGATCCCTGGAAGTGCCCAAGTCCAGGCTTGGAGAACCTGGGACAGTGGAAGGTGTCGCTGTCCACGGCAGGGGGGGCACAGGGTGATCCTTAAGGTCCCTTCCAACCCAAACCATTCCATGATCCCGTGACTGGACCTGCTGAGGATGGGGTGTTGTCCTCTCCCGTCACATCCTTGGCTTAACAGAGCCGTCGGCATCGACTTCTCCAAGAGAAACACCCCTGGAGATCCCATCCTCGGATCTGCTTTGTCCTCCTGACCTCCCAAACGATGACTTCAGCACAGAAGGCCTCTCCCAAGCCCCTCTCGATGTCTGTGCTGAGTTCTCCAGCCTGATGGAAAAGCCATTCCCGAATTCCATGGCTCGCTGCCCGCTGCACCGAGGGGATTCAGAGCTCGGGGGTGCAGCTGGATGCAAAGAACAGGAGGTTTGGAAAATTTTCCAGTCTCCAGACCAGGAGGACACAGCAGTTTGGGAAGGGCTGACGCAGAAATCGGGGTCCAGCTTACGGCAGGTCTCAGCTGCGGAGAAGGACTGGGAAGGAGGGAAGGAATTCGGCTGGAGGAGATGAAGTGGATGAATATTTCTGAGCATGAAACGCGGAGCGAGGCGACACAACTTCGCTGAAATGTTCAGGTTTGAACCCAAACCGAAACGTCACCGTTCGGTCGCGTTAGGTCTGCACTGGAACAAAACAAACGAAATTAATTCCCTTTTCTTTGGCATCATCTCCGTGCTGAGTCTGAGTCCTCTGGCACACGCTGCTGAGGGAAAGCCTGGTGCCCCAGGAATGCTCCCTCTCCCATCCCAACGCTGTTTCCCCCCCCAAAAAGCACAAATTCCTTCAAAAACCTTTAAATCCTCGCTCTCACATCTGGTTAAGTGACGCCTTTTGGCAGCTCGAGGAGGGGGCATCTCCTCGCCCGAGTCAAGGTCCCACTTCAACAGCTGAACTTGTGGGTTTAGCGTCCCTGAAGAATCCATTTGTCATTCTTGGCTTAAATACGGCCAAGAAAGTGAAACGTTTTGTGCATCTGTGGGGGTTTTTAATGGGTTTCAAACAGGATTTAATGGGTTTCAAAGAATTTCGTCCAAGGGCTGCCCAGAAGTTGAGCTCAACCTCATGAACCTGATCAAGTGCAAAAAAGCTGTTCCAGCACTGCTGTCTGGGGTGTCAAGAGTTGTTAAAAAGAGACTTTTTTGCCAAATCCGTCTGGTCCAGAGGCAGATTTGCACTCCAGAGGAGACATTCCCAATTTATAAGCCACGCTGTGTTATAGGGATGGTTGGGGGGGGTCACCTCACGAGGGGAGAGACCCCACCCCCTCCTCATCCCTGCCACTTTTCAGAGGGAAAAGGCAGAAATGGAGGAAAATCCAAATCTCAGCCAAGCGGGACAGATTCCCAGCTGATCCCCTCACCTGAGAGCATCCAAAAAATTCACCCAAGCGCCTCGCTGGAAGCACCACCTGACCCCGATGTGGGACGGGAGGAACAGCGGGGGCTCCTGATGGCTTTCCAAGGCAGGGTTCGGGGATTTGCTGGTCTGTCTGGCCAAAGCAGCTGCTTTTTTCCAGCTCCGTCAGAATCAAAAACCTCGCTGCAAATGGTTTAGGCGGTGGTTTTGTGCCAGGACATGGATCAGGATGACAGATTCCAGGCAGGATGCTCCAGGCGGGAAGCCACTGCCTCAGTCCCATGGCTGCATCCAGGGGACACCCACACGTCTTTAAATCCCTTGGGTGTGTTTTGAGAGGGGTGGCTGAGGTGATTTTGGGGGGTTTGAGCTGATTTCCGAGGTGTAATTTTTCCCTTTTTTAGGAAGGAGCTGTTTTTCCTCCAAAACTGTGGTGATTTTTGCCTCTTTCGGACAGGGTGAGGCTGTCGCTCCCCTTCCCGGGGCTGTGGGGTGCTGGACTTGTGGTCAGGGAGGAGCCGAGGCTGAAGGGAAGGGTGGAAGAGGGAAGGATCACAGAATCATGGAATATCCTGAGCTGGAAGGGACCCACCAGGATCATCCAGT
>VYZQ01060452.1:56175-67286 GCA_013400655.1 Mystacornis crossleyi
CTCCATCCCTCTCCTTCTCTCTTCTCACATTTAAAACAGGAAATTTAGGCTGCAAGGATTCAGTCTCTCGCCTCCATACATGCCAGAATATGCTCACGTGTTGAGTTTGAGCTCTGTGAGACTGCCAAGTTCAACCTCGTCAGTGCTAACAGACAAAAATCTTACACTTGACAGAATTCAGAACTTTATTCCAGAGCGAAATTTCAGTGTTTTCATCAACAACCACCCATCTAACCATAAAAATGATGAAATTCACAATAAAGATTTTGGGTTTAAATAGATTTGTCCCAGGCTGGATATTTTCCAGAAAACTAAAGAATTTTGGAAGGGAAGAGCATAGGATGTTAACAGAGTATGAACAGATAGAAAAAGAGGACTTCAGCAAAATAAATTCCCTCCCTGACCATACAAATGTACTTAATGTTTAAAAAATATTATTGCCTGGTTTCAGAGCTGATTACCTTTATGCAGTTGACTTGACAAGATATGCATTCTCCAGGTAGATGGATAGACGGAACAGGGATTCAGCTTGTTCTCCAGTGGTTTGGAATAGCATAGGAAAACCTGCTCTGCCTCCCCAGAACCTTTCCTGATTCATGTTCCGCCATCTATCCCGACAGTTCTTTCTTATTGTGACTGGGTAGAAGGAGGGGGTTGAGAAATCCACATGACACCAAAGGACTGCCTGGAACTTTTCATATAATGTGGGAAATCCCCACCTCCCCTTTCCTTTGTGTAGAAAAGAGGAGTAAAAAGTGACCTGAGCAAAAGCGCTGGAACATGTGGCATCCTGCACAAGAGTGAAACGTGTAGTGACCAACTTGCTATTTTCTTCAGGAAAAAAAAAAAATCTGTTTAACATCAGCACAGAAGAAGTTCACAATCAAAATAAAATGGCAGAGTTTCAGATAGTGCTTCAGTGCTTAGGACTGTGGTAAATTTTTTGTTAGAGGTGTCTGTGCATCCCAAAGGCCGAAGCTGTTCCCAGTGACCTAGCTCTCGTATGCCTGCGGTGGCTCTCTGGTTGGCCAGGTGCCATGGAAAGACCAGTCACTCAGTAGCTCTGTAATCTGTTGCTACTGCCATTTCAGACCTCTAAAATTTATGTTAAAGGATGCCTCATTTTATTAATTTTTCTATATGGTGGTCATATATGAAGAAATTACATGCTCATCAGTGACAGTCAGTTATCATCTCATTTTTCTGCCTTGGTAGATCATGCTGTTTCAGGAAACATCTAAAACTGAGTTCCCATCTCAATAAAGAGTTCTCCTAGAAGATTGTTGGATTGAAAGATTCAACAACCACTGATGAATATTATATCTCTGTTAAGGAAATTTTCCTGCACCCAGCTTGAGGTTTTTTTTAATGTTATTTCACCATGATTAAATTATTTTAAGGATTGAGATGTCTTGAGACTCTGCTATGGGAAACCACGGATTAAACCAGTAAGGAAACCTTGTCTGACTGCATGAGTGTGGTGAGGGTAGGGAGTCAAACAGGGTGCCTGTAGGCTCCCTGGAGCTGTCTGCAGTGAACAGGCTTTGGTCCCATCTCGTGTGGTGCACATGTGATGCCAGAGTTGCTCCTAGATGGTCAGCTTCCTTAACACCTCTGCAAAACAAGAAAAAGTGATATCTTACTTAATTTGAAATTTTGAATAGAGGGATGGAGGGGATGCCAATTTAAAGAGGATAAGTAGAAAGAATGCTGTAATTTACTAGGTAACTGAGGGATCACACACATATACGACATATAATGTTGAAGTGAACCAAGTCAAAATCAACTTAAACTTCCAAATGAAACTGACATATAAGAAAACTATTCTATGAGCTTGTCTTCATCATTTTTGCTGAAGATATGCGCTCAATATTTCATACTGCAAAATACTTTCTGAAAGTCATCAATTACTCTCAGCTTCTACAGAGTGTGATAAAACTTTTTGTCCCTTGAAAACTCCAGTGACTTGAGGGGTCAGAACCCTTTTTCCAAAAATAAAAATGGTCCATAAGTTCAGCTTTCTGCTATGGAGACGGAAGTACCATAGTTTTAGAATTATGGGCAATATCTCATTAGGAAAGAAAAGTTGGAATTTGTTGTGACTGTTGTTTGATTTTTTTATCTTTCTTTTAAAAATTGCAAAACCCGGTTGTGAGGCGTGTGAGATCCCGTGAGTGAAAGCTGTGCATGATGAGAAGTAGACAGTTCCTTAAAAAACTATCTGATAAGCTCTAAAGTAAAACTGAGTTGTGTTCACTTAGAGGTTATCTGCAGAGATTCCACTACTGAACAGCAAGTTCTCAGGAAATTGTAAATATAAAAGCCAGGCATTTGTGATGATTTTAAGAATGTGTGCTGTCATGAGAGAGAATCATTCCATCATGGAGTCTTAGACTTTAAAGGCTAGAATTTACTTCCTGAAAGACATAAGCCAGAAAATTTCAACCAATGCATTTTGTACGTGGTATTTCCTTTCTTTAAACGAATTTCCAGTAGTATTAAGTTGATAGGGTGATTAAAATATTTTCCATAGTCAGTTTTAGGGAATGTCATTCTTTGAATGAATACATACACAGTTGGTCAAAGTCTTCTCTGGTGGACCTGCACTGAATTAGAATTTCAGATACCACACAAGCTTCCCCAATGGTATCTGCTGGGAAAAAGGACACCAGCACAGTATGGTTTATCAGTACCTACACCCGGTAAACACAGGGCTTGCTGTGAAGAAGCACCAGCTCATACTGGCAGGAATCTGTCTTTTGTGTTAATCTTATCTTCCCTGTAACTGTGGAATTATCAGATTTACATCAAGGGCTTGGAAAGAAAACAAGGCAATAAATACAAACAAAACAACACCATATATTTGTGAGTCAGTGGTCAGCATATGAAATGGTAGACAGGTGAGGGAGACAGCATGTCATCCAACAGGCTGAACCAGTAGAGTGAAAAGGAAGCAGGGCTGTTTGTCTTAAAGTCTTATATTAGAAGATTCTCTGGCCCTCATTCTCCAAAGCAGATTTTTTTCCCCCTCAGACTATTCTCTGTCAGTTTTCTAGTGGTTTATTTTTTTCTCCTAGGCAGTTTACATTTTTCAAATTGTAACATCTCTAGTACGGTGTCACTTGGAATACATCCTCCCTTTGCTCTCTTACTGTTTTGCTTTAATTACCAGTCTCTTTGTAAAATGGGAAAGTCCTTTCCTCAACTGTCAGCAGACTGAATTGGTACAGTCTAATGCTCATAATCTCCCAGGTTTTCAACATATACAGCCTGGGATACAGTTGAGCAGTTGCCTGCAGAAGGGCATAAATCTATGTCTTTTTCAAGACTTCATGTAAATCTCATCTAGACAGGATCCAGAAAGAAAAATGTCATTTTACAATCACAAAAAGGCGGCACACTACATGTTATGCAATGCACTATCTGTGGGTCTGATGTTGTACCCCCAAAATTCAGTGTTTTACTTCCACACTAGTGCAAGCAGAGCCGCCTTCATTGCATGAGCTGGATTTCTTGCTGCCTTGCCAGAGCCTGGCACAGCGTGATGCTGAGTGCTCTGGGTGCAGGCGGAGCCGAGCGATGAGCAGGCAGACAGGGAGGCTGCTCCATCCCTGTCATTGTCTTTGCACATGCTCAGAGAACAAAATTCATCTCCCTCAGACATCTGTGCTCGCTCCTGTAAAGGGCTTATCAAGTCTCCACTGTCCCAAGAAAAAGAGGAAAAAAGGGAAAAAAAGGGTCTTGATTAGCTAGATGTTTAGGTTAACTACCACATGAGCTGGGATGAAAGGTTTATGACTTATATGACTGGCTTTTTATGTAGGGAAAAGGGAGTCAAAGCATGTTGTGAGAAGCGGTTGTGAGCATCTCAAGGGGAAGGCACAAGAAAGATTGTCATGTGTCTTAATTTCCATGTTGTCTCAGAGAAAGATCAAATGTTATTTATTTTGAGTCAATGAACATACAGGGAGGTGAATAAATGTTTCTTACTTTCTCTCTCCTTGTTCTCATTTCCTGTCCAAGAATGGAGATGGATCAGCTGAGCCATAGCACACCCAGCACAGACACTACAACATTCATCTCGGTAGGGATGAGATGCTTATGTTAAGGCAGAAAATATGCTATTTATTTAATTCAAACACAGCCATATGACCTTCAGATGGCAAAATCATGATCAGCTTTGACACAGGAACAGAAATGATCAAACAGATGTAAAAAGTCCAGAAAAGTTCTTGTAACCGGGATCATTCCTTCAGTAGAGGTTTATTCACTGTCCACAGGTTGAAGCTGCAAAGTAGTTCAGTTTCAAAATGTTCCTGACAGCTGTAGGTGGGAAGCCTTCCAACCAGTATCTGATTAAATGGCATGACACATTTTAAGAGAACTTAAGTCCACTGTAACACAGAAAGTATAAAATCTTTGTTCTTTGTTAAAAAAGTAGTTAAATAAATGGCTCTATTCATTTCTCTCTGACACCCAGGAGTGCTAAGAGGTCTCCTTATGAATCAGGATATTTTCTAAAAGCAGGAAAAATTTTAGCCATCTAAGGGAACCGGGAACTAGTAATGATTATAATTATCTTATAGTGCAATACTTTCATGATTTGCCAGTATACATTAGTAGGATGTTCTGAAATGTAGCTCATCGTTCTGAAATAAAACAGGAAAATGTGGCAGCAAAGAGGCTAAGCATGTTTAAGTCAATGCTCATCTAGTCATGCATATATGTGTATATATATAATTGTACAATCACTATATAGAGAAAATATACATGCAAGTATAAGATGGCTCAAGTGGAAAAAGAATATGGGTGAAAGCTCAGCACCCATTATGTGCCTCATTTTTTTACTAACATGGAATGGGTGAACAGAAATAAGTGTACTTGGCATTTTAATACTTTTTGTAAATAAATTTCCTAGGAACAGGAAGGGATATGGGGGATTTCAGAATTGTTACCTTTGCTTTTTACTGGATTCCCACTCATGTCTACATGTCATGACTACATGTCAAATTCTCTGCTGTGAAAGTCAGGTAACACTGTAGGGCTAGAAGCTGCTATAATTTCTACCTGAAGGGAACTGGCCCTTTCTTGATAGATCTTGATCATATTCGTTTAAGTTCTCCGTTGCCAGAAATTGAAACCCCAGCTTCAAATCATGTCAACTGCACTCTACTCAGCCTTAGTACTAAGCATTACAGACTCAGTTTTTTATTTTTTCTTTTTTTTTTTTTCAATTGAATGCAAAGAAAATGATGAACTTTTTTCTGTTCTGGCTACACTTTTTCTCAGGGTACATTCAGAGGTGAAGGACATCTGGAGGAGGTGAGCAGCACTCACTGCTGATTTCAGGCTCTGTGCAAACAGGCAGGACATTGCAGTTTTGGCTACAGTTTATAGCTGAAAGCATAAACAAAGCTTTCTTTATTGAGTGAAAATCAAGGAAAGCAACTGTGAGACCTAATATATCCTCATGTTTTTATACATATCCTCAGAAACTGCACCTTAAATATAGGGCTGTTATATATATGTGTGTGTGAAAATGTATATACTCACACATACATTTAGTCTAGCAGTTGAATGTCAGAAACGGAGTCTGACTGCAGCCAGCTGAAGTCCCAAGTGAAAAGGACAACAGAATTAAGTGAAACCTAAAAGTTATTAGGGCAGAAAGTGCTGCCCACAGTCATGTGAGGGAGCAAACTCTCCTGAAAGACAGGCTGCCCTCTGTGTGCACCAGGAACTCCTGACAGCTCCTACCTTAAGGTCTGCAACAAAAGGCTTTGCTCAAGATAACGCTTTCACTCATCATCAGTGCTGTACCTGACATCCAGGCAGGCTGGATGTTTATAGCTTTTCTTGCCACTCTTGGTATTAATTTTTATTAGCAGCCAAAAAGCAATGGCGTTATTTCCTTACATGAAGTCAGGTGTAGCACAGTCTCAGAAGTGTGAAAGGATCATGCAGGTGGCAGCCCTGGCCACAGATTCTGCTTCATGGTTCCTATTGTCCATTAGACACTGTGACTGTAATGTCTGCCCATCCCTGTTGAGTAAAGCCTGACAGCTGCAAGTTGTCAAAGAAAATAGCCTGTTTACTTTTTTATCTGCTCTCCTAAAGCAGCCCTACTGTAGCTATCAGAGGTCTCACACTAAGAGGAAAAATTACAGCATTGATGACTTAAAAACCAAGAAGCTGTTCATACCTGAGTATTTTAAGTGGTCCATTGCTGTCTTTATAGACCATCAAATAATTTTGCATGGCATAATACCGAGGAAATGAAGCTGGGGTCTGGCTGATTTAATTTCCATTAAAACTGCAAGTGTGTGTGTGTGACATGTTTCTTTGGATTAGAGAGCTTCTCTTTATTGGAGAAGCAGTGTTCTCAGCTGAGGTGCAGCAGCAGCACTACCATCATCCCAAATTATGGACCTGGAGTCCTTGAATTCTTATTAGGTTTGACACTGGCTGCACAATCCCTAACTAGAACCTCTATTCCTGTCAGAAATTTAGGCCTTTCCTCCGCAATAGACAAGTGAGAGCACAGGCTTCAAGTAATTAACTGAAAACAGAACTGTAATCTGTTTGTCTAATTTTTACCAGATGTTCTAAGGTAATCTTGCAGAAGAAATCAAATGAAATCAGCACAAGCACCACTGCTTCAGTGAACTTTGGGGACTGCTGAGCATAGAGGTACGTGTTCAGAGACTGAAAAAAAAGAAAGGGTTGTAGATTGCAAACCTTTTTCCCTGTTATGATCAGGGCAGTGAAGTGACATTACCTAGTTTTTCCCAAATCATTCATTTTTCACTTACCTTGCTAGGCAGTCTTACAATATGAGAGATCAGACCACATGTTCCATGCTGTGCAGGGCAACTTTTTGGATGTATGAAGTACAATTGCACATTTCAGGTTATGAAATTGTGTATGCAACAAAATATCATAGTCCTCTGCACTGAGAACTAAGGGAGTGCTGCCTGGTCACAGGTAGTGGCATTGACAGATTGAAGAATCCAATTCACCACAACTTGTACTGAGCTCTTCAGCTCCCATAAGTCATATGGAAAATCTTCCCAAATTAAAATCTCCAGGATATAATTTTTTTTAAAGCAAAAGAAGCCTAGCAGAAAGAATAGTTAATTGTCACACTTTTATTCTGAAAAAGGTTTCTACTCCCCAGACCCTTTGCAAAGAATGTTAAATGCCTCACCCTAATGCTGTATTTGAACAACATGTTCTGATTGCATGTTGCTCTTCAATATTAAATCAACACAATCATTTTCAGTTTCTGTGTCCTCTCCTTACCTTTTAGTCTTCTAGAAGTTTGTTGTCAAACTTCATATTCCCTCATGTCCTGCCATAAACAGGCCATACCTGTTGCTGTAGAATTGGAACAGAAAACAGACTACAAAATGTCTGATTGATAAACGGGATGGGTGTTCTGGAGTCTGCAGAATCAACTCCCACAAACTGGTTATGCTGGACAAGGGATTTTCTTTTATACACGCTATCAAAGCTGAAATGTTGATAAGTCCCTGCAAATCAAACATTCCTATTTGTTCCTATTCGTTTTTTAATGACTCTGAAATTAAAAAAATAGGCATGAGCAGTGAGTTCAGATCCATAGTCCAAATCACCTTAAATATAAAAATAAAGGCAATTTGGATTTTTTAAAGTTTTTGCTTTTGCTTTTCTTGTTGATATTATCACCTGCACATCTTTCTGACACCTTGCCAACATAAAATATTGCTGATAGAGGTGTACCAAACAAGGGTTATAAATACATCTAAATACAGAAGAGAATTTCTTTACAAAAGACGCAAAATGAAATTCATCTATAAAAGGATTTGATTGATCTACCACTAAATTGATAGAATGCTATTAAAGATTTGTGTCTATTTGATCTGATGCCGTAACATCCTTTTCCTCAACTTCACTTGCACAATATTCTGTAACTGAGTATTTTTTCCAGGTGATCAGTAACAATTGAAACAAAATAGGTGCAACTTAAAGTACAAGTATGTAATTTTTGTTGTAAGAAATTTCCTGTTTTGCATGTGGGAAAACCTGACTTGAAGCATGTTTTTTTATTTGCATAGTTAGGCAATTCTGGGGCTAAACAAAAAGTATAATTGAAAATAAAATTTTGGTTTGGAATAATATTTGAAAGACAAATTAATAGGTAATTTTAGAAGTAGGAGAGAAAGAAAACAAGGTCATTAAGTGTGTTGAAACTTGACAGGGTAACAAGCAGTTTTAGTTAGAAAATGCTGACACCCTTATTTTCAATATGCAATTTAGCAAGTACAGGTTTTGAAGTAGCTTTCATTTTCATTTAAAATCAGCCTACATTACATAGGAATGGGACAAGAAAAAGGGCCAAAACCAAAGTCCTTATTGTTGGCTGACATGAAATTCCTCAGGTTATATTTTTCTTGAAAACTTGAATTGTCTGTTTGACTAGGGAATTGCTAGTTACCCACCTTAACTGCACAAAATAAATACACAGTGCTGTGCATTATATAGTGTTTTCCACAACACAATGTCTTTTCAGTAGTTCCATGAATTTCTAGAGGCACTAAAGACACTTTGGATGTATTCACTTGGTTTTCTATGTGGATTATTGTGTCTGTGATATGGATATTATATATGCAGTATATTGGTGCAATAGAATTAGTGAATAGCCTCTTTTCCCACTGGAAATGTAACTAAATTAGAAAGAGTCGTGCCTGGCTTTTGCATAACATGTAGGAAAACAAATCAGCAATTTTCTGTCAGGAACAGCAACACAAAAGAGGAACTTTGTCATTACAGAGTGGCAATTGTTGTATATTTTATTTACAGATAATGTATCTATTTACAGCAGGAGTTTTTGTTTGTGTGAGAATTACAGAGGCTCTTCCAGAGCAATTTCAGGCTTTATTTTGGCCTTGGACCTTGTTACCTTCCCCATAGTTTTTCTGCTTTGTGTTATGTGTAACAATGGATCAGCTGAAAATCTTAACTCAAAAGGATTTATGTATGATAATTATGAGTGATGTAAAAAGTTGATCCAGCACTTTTTTTTTTTACTCACATCATTATAGAGATGAATAGAAGTGATGTTTGATTACATGTTTCTTTTTGCCTGTGGATCTGCTGCATACAACGTTTGGGTTCACATTAACTATATTATAACCTTAGATGAAAGCAAGTCTTCCTTTACTGATTTTCCCCTCACTGTCATTTTTTAAAATTACACAAGCATGTTGCTTTTATATCAGATACAAATAGAATAAATAAAAATAAATATTGGACTGCAGGCACCACTTGGTCAGCCTGAACTGCAATAACTTGATTTTTTCAACTGTGGACTAATTTTATTGCCAGTAACAACATAAGTGATTATTCATGTTAGGATAAGAGCAATAAAAATCTAATGATCCACAGTGAATGACTGACAAAAAAGATAACAAAGGAATTTTCCTCTTGCTTACTTATATTTCACATTACATAAATGGGCAGATACACTATAGAATTTTGGAAGCTGTTTCTGAAATGCTGAGTATGATTTATTGCCAGAGGCAAGATGCCAGACTGGATGCATCAGGGATCCTGTCTGGTAAGATGCTTCAGTTTCTTTCAAGAGACTGTCCATATGTGCCTTCATACCATAAGCATATGTCTGCTTCTCTAGCTGAGGATTCCTCTGTTTCAGCAGTGTCCACAGGGTCACTATCGTGTCCTGTCCCCTACCTGACATAAACTGACTGAGGCTGCCCCTGCTTGCTCAGAAGTAATTTGTGGACAAATTCTGACAAGCCACCCTAGCAATCTAGGCTTCCCTTGCAATCTAATTTCTTTCTTTTGTGATTTGTTTTTCCTGTTTTCTTTTCAGAATGCAGTTGAGTTCTCATATATTGAATATGCCTTGCCTTCTTTCTCTACCCACCTGCAGGCAGAATTGTTCTTTAATATTTTTCTTACCAACCATGTTGCAGCTTATTCACAGTTATGAGGCGATATGTCTTCCCTGAAGCCAGTTATGGTCCTTTTTCCAGTGTACATGCAGATGGGTTTCAAATACAGGCCAGGCAGATGTGTGTATCTGCAATTTCTCCACATATCTAACAAGATGGTTCTAACTGTATGCTCCATTCTTCTTTTAAAATGTGGAAGTCCTTCAGCCTTCCACAACTAGACAAAACATCCCATAAGATACATTTTGCCTGTCACTGAGATTCACCTTAAAAAAAAAAAAAAAAGGCAGCAAGCAAACAAACAGATTGCATGTATGTGTGTGTGTGTGGAGATGCCTGTGATTCTCTGATCTCATTTCTTCAGGCTGTTCATATCGATTTCTGGGGTTTCAAACTTTTTTCTTTAAATTGAAAAAATAAAGTATCCAAAGACAGTGTGGATCTGATTCAAAAATGTTGTAGTTTGACGCTGGCTAAGCGCCAGGTACCCATGAAACAAACCACCTACTTATTTTCGCCTGCTATAGCTGAGCAGAGGAAGAGGAATTGAAAACTTCATTTTCATGAGTTGAGATAAGGAGTATTGAAAAAAAAAAACATTTTAAGGCAAAACAGGTTCAAAACTTCAACAGTGTAAAGAAGATTTTTTATTAACAGGATTAAAAGTTAAAAGGGTAATGAGAACCAAAGCAAACCTTCAGAACACCTTTCTTTCCCAGTCCCTCCCCCTTTCCACTAACTGCTCAAGGAAACAAAACACAGGGTTTGGGTCAGTATTTCACTTCTTAAGTCTTTCTTCAGTGTGCTTAAGGAAAAGGGTTTCTTCTGCTGTGCCGTGAGATCCTTCCCATGGGACATAGTTCTCTACGAACTTTTCTAGCACGGTTTTAACTTCCACAAGCAGCAGTCCTGCCCGAATCTGCTGCAATGTGAGTGCCTCACACAGGGCAAGCAGTCTTCCCACTGCTGCCTAGTGTGGGCCATTTTAGTTCATGGGGTTTAGTCTTTTAAGGGTGAGCTGTTCTAGTCTGGAAGTGAAGGCTCTCTTCCTCGATATCTAAAAGCAAGGGTCATCTCCCTCTGTTTGAGTTCCTCACTAGATTATGGCTTTTTAGTACCCACGCACTCCAGAATGAGTACTCTTCTTCACAGGCT
>VYZQ01060454.1:0-14128 GCA_013400655.1 Mystacornis crossleyi
TTGTTAAAGTACATTCAATATTACTTTAAAAAATGTTTTAATTATAAATAATACTGTCCTCCAAAATATTTTTTTCATATTCCTCTATTTCCATGTGTCTTGTGGTCAAAACCAGTGTAAAATGCAAATTCTTTAATTCAAGTACAAGTAGTTGCTCTAAATTAACATTTTATAGTAATGCATAGTGTTCAAATAGGTCATTTAAAGGTTCTTGTTGTTTCTAGTTGGATGCTTATTTTAATTTTGCACTATTTCTCCATTTCTAATTGGATTTTATGCAAGACTTGCTAGGGAAATGGAAAAATAGGTCTCGTAGATTTTAGAAAGCTTTTTGGTAAGCTTGAAATGGCTGTTGTGATATCCTAAGCATCTCCACAATTAACTCACCAGTTGGCTCTTTTCAGTTATCATAGTTTTCCTGCAAGAGGAAATGATCCTTCTTCTCCACATTACAGTGTCAGAGAAAGATCAGTTCTGCTTTTGAAGCTGTGTTTGTGATAAAGATATTTTTATGAAGAGAAGAATTATTACTCTAGTTTTCTTGAAATCAAGTCTGCAAGTCTGATGAGTGCAAATATGTTTAATCTCTTTTTAATACAGCATAGCCTGGTGGAGAGATGTGATCTGAGCATTACAGCCAGATACAAGAGCAGTAACAAAGGCGGGGGTGGGCTACATGAGTAGATTGGCACTGGGGGACCAGCTTTTTTCCCCAAATGCTTGCCAGACGGNGTCAGTGTTGCGTGTTGTTCTAGTCTTCTGAGAGCTGCCTTCAATGTCTTCAGCTTCCATCCTAAAATTTCAATATGGATGCAGATGGAGTTATATGGGTCTAATTTAGTGAGTATTACATTATGTCCTATAGGAAGTAAATCCTTCCAGTACAATTTTAGGGAAAAAAATGTCTTCTTAATTTGTTTTATAGCTTTGACTTATCTTAACCCTAAGGGAATGAAAAATATTTGACATGATCCTCAAAGAGCAGTAACTAAAAGTAGGATTACAAGATTTTTAGAAGTATGAAAGGTAACTCTCTGTTAATTTTTGGCACTGACTGATGTGTGTTTATCATGTTCATGAACAGGGGAGAGGAATCAGGGGAAACTGGAGGAGGGAGAGAGGATCCCAAATAGCAAAATGCAATGNAGCTAGAATCAAGGTATCACACTGTGGGGAAAAGCAAGAAGAAAAAACAGGAGCATGAAAATAAGTGAAACCACGAACGACCATGGTTGCTTACTATGTTCTAAATAGGATGGAAGTATAAACACAATTCTTGGTATACATGACCAGAAAATGTTCAACTGGCAGGGTTTCATTTGCACAGGAAAAAATAGTGATTAAAAAAAATATGTATTTTTCAATTTCCTTCAGTACTGTAATCTCTTTCACAGTAATGTATTTCACCTGTTACATTTGTTACTGACTTTGACACCACTGATGACGTTTCCAGTTAAATTAAGAAGTAGCTACAGGTGGGTAAGGCCCTATAATCCAGTGCACCTTTTGTTCAGACACCACACAGGAGCTGTGCCTGCATAACTGAATGCATGACATTTGTTTGTGAAGTAATCATTTATTATGCAAACATCAAAACTTCATTATATCTGATTTTATTAAATATATACATGTTATTACTATTTAAAAGAACGAGTATCATTCCAAGATCTGCAAACTTCTCTCTAGCTCTGAGAGCTGCGGCAGAGCCTGTATTAATGCTAGTTTAAAAGCTGGAAGCTAACGCGGTGTCACTGTGAGTGACACAGCACCACCTCTGGAGGCAAAACTTCATCGGCCGTATTCTTTAGTTACAATACAATCAAAAAAAAAAAATCTTTCCTGACAACAATATATTTGTACATTGTTTAAATTTCCCAACTCTGTCCAACTTGGAGGATGGAAGCAAAGAATTCTGTCATGATTAGGATTCTCAGATGCTGAAGAAGGGAATTCGTACCAGAAACATCTGATGATAAAGGCTGTTTAAAGGCAGAGAAGGGGGCACAGGAAGCAAAGAGAAAGATGCGTCCATCTCCTCTGCTGGTATCCAGCCAGGAGCTCTTAATATTTTTCTTGCTTAGGGTCCCATGGCCTCAGTGAGGGTAATGCTTCCTATCAGTGGCCCCCCTTCCCATCACCTCTCCACTAAACTGGTAGGTCAGCTTCTTCTTAACTTTCTTGACTTCCCCTGTCTTGCCATAGTTTCTCAAAGCCCGTGCCATCTTCTGGTAGGTCATTTTCTTGCGATTGCCTTTCTGGATGCCCCAGCGGTGTGCCAATGCTTCTTTGTGTTTGGAGGAGAACTGGAAAGTACCTTTTTCCTTGTCCACCCACCAAATGCTGTCCTTCATGTCCCCACTGCGAAGAAGGTCCAGAAGGAACTGATATAGACGTATCTTTTTCTTGCTGCCTGCGTGAGAGTCAAAGAAGAAAGCCAGTGGATCATTAGTATTTGTGTGTAGTTCCTGGTGAAACAGCAGAACGCATCTAAGTGTTTCAGCTAGCTTGGGAGATGTGTAGCTTCCTCAGTTTGCAGCATTTGTAACAGTACCTATATAACACTGTGAGGACATAATGTGGGTTGAGGTACCAAGAAGAAAGAACAAGAATAAGTAATTCCAAAGGCTAAACTTCTGAAATTAATTTGCTAATTTGAAGCTAATTGAAAAACATTGCTGATTCAAAACTAATCTAAACCTAATTTTAGCAGGTTATACAGAATGTGACTCTCAGGTACTGAGCAAAGAGAGCTAAATATTTTTTTTAATTGGTTCTTCCTTGACCTTCTTGTCTTGGTTTTCCCAGCTGTTAATAGAAATTGAAGTAGAAATGGCAAAAGCCATTTCCATTCAGGAAGCCCAAACAGACAAAGCCGAAGGAGGGAGGGGAGTACATGAAGAAATGAGGTTTGAGATAGTTATGGTTGTGAAAGGTTCAGAGGATGGGAGAGTGCAAGGAGTCAGGGGAAGAAAAGCTTTGGCAGTGGCATAAAATACTTGCACGGCAGTTCTACAGTTTTATTCGTTATCATCACGGTAATGTAACAGCTGCTCAGCTCATAGCTTGACAAAATCCTTCTGTTTTCACTGACCTGTTTCTCCATGCATAATTCCAGGCCCAGGGTCCACACCATCATTCTCCCCATCCGATACCTCCAGTGGGGGGCTCTGCCTCTCTATGTCCTCCTCGTCAGAACTGGGCTGAGGTGGAGAGGAGTACTGTAGGCACATCCGGGGCAAATAGGACACCTTTTGGAGAACAGAGTAGTAGAGGGAGAAGGCAGTGATAGAAAGTAGGGCATGAAGATTAAAAAAGGAAATGTAATGAAGAGAAGTACAGAGAAAAGGGGGGAGAAAATAAGAGGTATGGGAAAATGTTTAGTGCAATACTGAGTGACTTAGTTGTTGACGTTTATGATAAATGCCATCTTATTAAGAAATACTTTCAGATAACAGTCAACACTTACTCATGTACAACGATGCACCCTTACAAGAGGGAAGGACAAATAACATTGTGAATGTCAGAACTTTCCCATATTTTATATCCTGTGCAAGTAACACTGCCCCTCTTCCCCCATATCTCCCCAAAGCCTGCTTTCTTCCTAATGAGTTTCTGATCCTGGTTGTCTGTCCCCAGAGTGAAACTGCTTTTCAGAACAACTTTTTTCTAACACAGACCATCTGGAGCTAAATTTGAAAGAGATGAACAGTTCTGCCCTATCATGGCTGGCTTTGGCTCTGTTGCCCTCTTCCTTTTTCAGGCATAGTACCTTCTGACGTCACCGAAACCCTATGGGATGGCATCCAAATTTGGAGATGGGATTATACTGGTCCATTGGCTTTCTGTCTTAAATTTCCCCCATGAGAAGGGGAATAGCCTTAACACTAAGATAAAGGATACATCATATCAACCCATATTCTCTTTTCCCAAAAGGCTATCTGAAAATTCCCCGTCGGGGGGATTTCTCATCTGCGAAGCTAGCAAGTCAGTTTTTGTGTTAAATATTCTTGCCCTTATATAGAGGTGTTTTCAGAAGCAGTGTGGAATATACCTCAGCTCTGTCAATTCTAAGTTGTGGTCTGGTTTGCTAGGAAACCTGACCAGTTGCCACAAATTATTGCATCTTCTTATTTAATAATGAGAAACATATCAGTCTGAGGGGCAAGGAGTAAGAACCCAATTCCTACTTTAAAAAAACCCAGCCAACAACCCCCAAACCCAGCAGCATATCTTATGTAGCTTTCATGAAATGGGACAGATGCCGGTCCTTGAAAGTGGGCTCCTTTTGAACCGCTCTTCTTCTCCAGGAAAAGATGTTTGAGCCTGATGCCCTTCCCGGTGCACCTCAGACACTGAAGTGGGCAGTGGGTGTTCATGAGTCACACCACCCACCCTGTGCTGGGCTTTGCCGAGCGGTGCTTTTCAGAGGAGTTTTGCACCACCTTAAAATGTCCCAATAAGGGCTGGTTTGGGGGCACAGCAGCCGGCAGTTAATGAGTTGGCAGATTGGCTGGAGCCGATCTGGCAGGAAGGGCAGGATTGGGCAAGAGTGCGTGTAAGCTTCCTGTCAGATCCCCAAGAGCGAAACTCCAGCCCTCACCACAGTCACCTTTAGCTTTTTACAGTTAAGAAAGATGCAGCCTCAGGGGTAGGAAGGAAGGGAGAGACTGTGCCATGGGGGAAGGGGAATGAGAAGGTGGGACAGTGTCTTACACGGGAGGGGAACAGAGATGGGTGCTCCTGCAGAGAAAAAGGCTGTGGAAACCTGCAGTGTTTTGGGAGGTCATGTGGGAGTAAGGGACCTCTTCTCTGGGGCTGGAGTGGCACAGTGGGACAGTGGGAGGGGACATGGTGTCTTTGAAGCAAAGACAGTTGCAGAGGCCAGCCTGGGCAGTTGAGTAAGCTTTCCCCATGCTGTCCCCACTTTCCCTGACTGCTGTATCTTTGCTTACACTTCCTTTGCAACGGAAATGCAGCAAGGCCAATACAGTCATAGAGCTTTGGGACAGAGTTACAGACTCACAGAGGACCGGCCAGTGTGCTGTAAAGATCCAGGTTTCTAATGCACTTCTGGAGAGGGAAAACTTAAGGAACTACTGGCTACTTCCCATATTCTGATGTTTTCTCAGGGTCTGTGGCACCCATGTGTGATTTTCCTCTTTCTAAAGTTCTCCTCACACTTTTCCAACCTTTTCTTTCATTATTCCCTCAGAATGAATTTTTTTTTCTTATTTTATTATTTTTGAGGCCCCTGTTGGCAGGCTAACAAAACTTTTCAAACAAATCATGTTCATGAACAGGTTAAACTTCAAATTTGATTTCACAAAGTAATGTGATATCAACAGAAAATTAAAGAACTATCTTTGCATGTTTTTCCTTTATTGCAAACAGTAACTCTGATATTGCAGGACAAGCATGATAGTTAGAAACTAGCAAATTCAGAGGAGGATTAACACTTGCTTCCTGCTTCTGTTTCTTTGCCTGGGACTGTGACTGAGAGACACCAGAAGCTGGACTTCAGAGCATGCTAAGTACTATTTGCATGAGCTATTCCAGGAATAAAAGGAAAGTAAAGTAAAAAGCCAAAGATCCCCTGCTGGTAAGGAAAAGGAGGGTAATGGTGAATTCTACACACAAATATCTTCTGCAGCTTGGTGTGTGATGGGGCAGAGAGAGCACAGTACTCTTTATCAAAAATTGCAACAAAATTAGTACCCTACCTTTCATCCCGAAATGAAAGGCCATAGCTGAGTAGAATGAAGGGAGATAAGCAGAAACACCCTCTCTTGTTTTTTGGTTGTGCTTCCAAAGATGTCCCTAAAGGGGCTCATTTTCATCCTTTGCTCTTGGCCAGAGGTAATGGTTTGTCTTTAGGTATTAGCAGTTGCAATGAGCAACTGAAACAACTTGAAGCTTCCCACAGACTGCTGTTCCATGAAGCATTTTTTATATTTGTAACTTTCTGTTCCTAATTCTTTGTTTGTATCTATGTCTTATATTCTATTCCTGATTTTTTGATGGCTTGCAGTTTCCTGTTGTCAGTGTTAACTTACTCATTCTATTTTTTCTCTTCTTTCTTTTTGATTAATACAGTATTAACATACAATTTCAGTTTGCTTAGAACAGAGAATCCCAAAATGATGACCCCATGCATGTGGTTTTTCTCACAGAGTTTCAGCAAGGGTACTGTTATATGCAGCACTATAATCGGCAAATTATCTTTTCTCTGACTTCAGTTCTACTCTGTCTTGTACTTAGGACATTTCATGTACATTGAGAAACTCTTTAGCACAAGATCTCCCAGCTTTCTTACTGCTCCCAGTTATGACTTTGGGCACTTTTTTGTAGGATCAAGAGTGATTTCCACACCTACTGTGCTTAGTATCTTTGCAGTATGATGAAACACCTTGAAATTTCAGCTTCAGTGAGAATTCACTGATGCTTTAGTCACTATCTTTACTGCATAGTGGACTATCTTTTTATTGCAGGGAAATGCCTGGCTTCATGTGAAAACTGAGCAAAGACAAGACAGTGTGCTTTGGCTTGTGACTTATTTACTCCCAGATAGAAGCACAAGTATGTTCTCCTTGGCCTGTGGTAGAAATTACCAGTGACTTTGTTAGCATTTCTCGTACAAGTCATGTAAAACTGTCAGGGTTCCTTGGAAATATTTAAAACTTTACTACCACTTCAAAGCTCAAAATTACTTCTTAATAGTCATGGGTACCCTTGCTATGGTGATACAAAGCTTCTCAGGTCCAGTTCATCTGCAGAATTGCAAACCAGTTGATTTTCATTCCAAATGAAACAAAAATTTGAAAATCTAAACACCTCTACAAAATGCAGTTCTCTTTTTAGACAGTGTGAGGAGCATGACTTATCATCATCCAGGTAAAAAGAATGTTTAAAATGCATTTGTCCTGAGAATGAAGAGTTTTGCAGGCCGTAAGAACCTGAGTAATTCATTTTAGCAATCTTCCACTTAATAGTATGCATTCCCTAATGCATTATTTTTTTTACCATTAATTATCATCTGAAATCCTGAGCAGGGGTTGGTAACCATACCTGATGGTTGAGTCCGATGTGTGTGGTTGGGATTGCAGAATCCAAGACATGCATTTGCTCAATCTCCATGTGCCTGTAGAGCTGCTGCAGCTGGGGAGGCTGCACACTCTGCAGTTCTGTGAAATGGTTGTCTCCAAAGGTCTCAAACTCACTGTGCATATGGTGTGGATGATACTCCCAATAATGATCTGGAGAAAATTTTTAAAAATGGTCTGTCATTGCAAGATTAAAAACAATGGCGTTTACCTGGCTTTCATTGATTCTTACCCCTGTCACTGCCCTTTCTGCCCTCTCCAAACCACTCCTGTTGACCTGTCTGTCTCTGCTGAAAATCTGTATAGATCCCTGTAAAGTTTCTCTTCCTAATCTCATAAATTCCTGTGGCTGGGAAGTAATACTTAGGCCGCTTTAAGTAGGACAGTATTCTCAGAGAGTGAGATGGAGTTCAATGATAATTTAACACAAGATGCAAAAGACGTTAATGCTGGCACCTTTCTCAAGAAGAGACCATAACAAGTTTCAAAACATTGTCATTCTTGAGACAACAAATTCTACGGATCTACATACTGTCATATTCTTATTACACTCTTCCTTGTGGCATAGAAATGAGGAGATAGAAAAAATGTTAAGATTATTTGGCAGCTATCTTTAGTCTTTATTTTACTCTGATAGCAAAATTTCAGGAATGCTGCAGAAAAGGCACTTTTCTAGGTATTTCCTGTAATCCTGGGTTGCTATATCAAGCATTTTTAAGTACCAATACTAGAGAATAAAAGGATAAACACATGTTGAAATCTGGTGTACACTGTTTACAGGAAGGCTAAATTCTAATGCAGACTCTTTCTCTACCTTTTTTATCTCTTTAGTACATTTGAAATTTCTGTGATAATTTGGATTGTTTTCAAAAACATAAAGAAGTACTTATACAACCACTATCCTGTTTTCTGATTCATTTATCTTTGAAATTAAATTCCATATCATTCTCAGTTTTAGATTTCTGGCTTTTTTAGTTCAACAGAAGCCTTCAAGTTTTTAGAATGTCATATCTGCTGCTCAAAATTTAAAATTTTCTACAAGAAATGTAAAGTATTGCTAATTCTATTTCTCATATACAACAGCTGCATACATAATTTTACACATTTTTATGTGCAGCCTGTTTTTAAAATCAATGTTGACACTATGTCCTCTGCTCTGACCGAGCTTGGAACTAATTTCCCAGAGTTTACCATTTCTTGCATCATTTTATGCATGGCTGAAATTTCTTTATGATATTCTGTGCACCAGTTCTAATTTATATCTTACTATTCCAATTTTTCTTCCCTTGTATTATAAATCATTTCTGTCCTGCCCTTCACATGTTTTCAGGTTGCTGTTGTGTACTCTTACAATCTAATTCTAATTATCACTTAACCCAGCTTCAGCTCTCAGTCTTTCAGTGTAAATCAGTATATTCACCCCTTATTCACACCTGTACACTTCTCCAAGCTCCCTCCCAGCTGTTGACATCCTTTCAATAAAAGAATTGAACACGTTCCTCTAAATATAGTTAAATTTATAGAGGAACAATTGTCTCATTCTGCAATATAATGTTATTGTGCATGACATTATCTGGATACTAATGAGCTACGAATATTTTTCTTAAATATAAAGTTTGTTCTTTTTCTCATCTCCCATCTCCTCATCCTTCCCCATTTATGTTTCAAACAGTTAAGCGTAATCACACTGAGGATTTGAAATCCAGGAGAGTGACTTTGAATGTGGCTTCCTTTAGAGTTATCTCAGTGATATGTAATACCAAACATAGTTGTGCCTGAGAAACTGTAAGGTCTTTTAGCTACCTTTGTGCTCAGGCCTGCAGGAATTTATTTGGAGGCTCTATCAGACCATTTATGACACCAGCACTTACTTTTTTTGTCCTTTCTGCTTTTCTGATTCATGAATAAGCCTTGTCACTGCATGTGAAAGGGGTGGAAACATGCTTATAAAATCATCCAGGGAGCTGCTGCATTACTTTGTCATTTCTTTGCTTTGTTGCATGGCACTTTCTGTGGGTTATGTATGGACTTTATATCCCTAAGATAAATTACAATGCACAGTTGCACTTCTTCATGTTGCTGTTCAAGAGAAAAATTTCAGTTTCTAGGGTAAAAAAGTGGGGTTTATGGGTGCAAAGTACCCAGGTATTTTTACATCCACATCTACTTCAACTCAGGAAACAGCAGAGTGTGTGAGTTGAAATCCATAGGTTATCTAAGGCTGTGTCGTGCACTTTGTGTGAAACCTTTCCATTTTGCTGGAAGACTGAGCCACGCTAACTCATGTTTTCTCTGGGTTGAATTACTGCAGATTTCTTTCAGTAGAGCCAACCACTGAGGTCCCATTTACCATGGGCAGCCCTGCATATTAAATTGTTGAGAATACATTGCAGGAGTAATCTAAACTCTTGCTCCGTAGAACCATCTGGCTCTGCTTGTTGTGTGGACAGTGCTCCGTCAGAGGGCTGTGTATCTTCCCAAAGAGCCCTTGTCATTGATAATCTACAGCAGCAAATGAGATCAGTGCATAACTGGGAGGATGACAAAGCCCAGGAAAATGTCTCTGAGGTGTCAGTGGCAGGCCTTCAGCTGTGGAATGTATTATTAGCAGTAAATATGGTGGCCAAGAGAGAACAAAAAACATTTCCAATATGCATAGCCATGAGTATCTGTGCACCCTCTAGGTGTTCTACTTTTTATTCTTTTAAAAACATTGTTTTCATCAGCAGTCATGTTTTCATACTTCAAGATACTTCTTAGTTTTTTGGAGCCTATGACAAAGTTTCTGTTGCTCCAGAATTGTTTTAACTTTTCCCTTGGCAGATTAATTAACCTGTGGAACACTATTTATGCATATCCATGCTCCCAACTGCTTAGTAATTATCATATTAATTAATGAAGTCCTTTTTGATGGAATTAGATGCTGCTGTAAAAATACAGTAATAAAAAAATACTATTAGCACAGCATAAAGGATTTAAAGTAATGACATAATAGTATTACACTACAAAAAAATCTATGTCAGAAATTACTTCAACACAAACTTATGTCCAAATATTCAAGTTGTGATAGGGAGCAAAGTCCTTATTCTTTCTAAATTATCTATAATTTCTCAGTCATGCTTAGGAAAAACAATGTTGGTTTAGTAACATTAGAAGAGAAATTACAAATCTGTCTCCACAAGCCCTTCTGCAGTTAACCATCCTGGCTAAGTTATTGCACGTGAAAATAAAAAGAGAAATATGTAAATATCTGTGTCTGCAGATATTTGAGTTACCAGAAACTTTACCTCTAAGCTCTTTTTTAGTGTTATGCCAGTAACACACAGCAATTATGTTCTTTTCTCTAAAAGATGAAGGTGGAAGGAAGAAAAAAGACAGGAGAGAAAAATTCTAGAAATGGAAAGTGCCTGTTCTTTGGGTAAAGGAAAATGTCATTAAAAGCCAAGCTATAGCTACACAATGGAGTCATTATGAGAAATTTCATGTGAAGTGAAAGAGGATGTGAAAAAAATTCTCTCTTACAGAGACATGGAGACCATGTTTGTTTTGGTCTTGTATGTAGTGAAAGGTTAGAGGAAGGACAGTCATGAATTCTGAACTCCCTCCCATGGCAGAGAGGATGTTAGCCTGTTGGGAAGCCAGAGCTGACCTGAAGCCATTGTGTTAGTATTCACCATGGAGCTTGATTCTCGCTCCACCAGTGAGAAAACATAACCGAGCTCTTCCATGCACCTTCTCATCACTGCAAATTGCTTTGCTCCTGTTTTAATAGGTGAATAATGGTAGAACCAGCAGTCAGCATGTGAAATAGGCTCAAGGAAGGGATTTATAATAAAAGTGGAGCAACGGGCTAAATCTGCATTATGCGGTGCAAAGCCGTGCAGAAACTCATGAGGCAGCTATTGAACCGGAAACGTGACAGCTCTGTCAGCACAGCGCTCTGCCCTGGCTGAGGAGGCAGCTGCTGCCATGGCCGCCCTTGGGAGCTCTGGCCTAATGGCTCCGGGCTGGGCAGATTTTCCAACACATGTTGAACTAGGAGAGGGGTTCTTTCCCAGCGCCACGCTGCACAGCTTACACTATGCATAGCCACGCTGCAAGTCCCGCTGTGTTTTGCATATCTGAAAAAACAAGTCAAGGAAAAAACCCATAGGGGAAATGAGAAAAATATTGAAGGACACTGGAAACTCAGTGATTTGATCAGACACTGCAGAAACGCTCTTGAGAAGAGTATTGTAGTCCTGGGCAGAGCGTCAGTCTTATCTAAAACAATGTTAGAATCTCATTAGCTCTCACTTTACAAACTTCATTAATAATGCCAAATGTTCAAAAACTTATGAGTCAGGCCCCATCAAATCATGAGAATAACTTTGAAGGAAGGGGATTTTTAAATGAAGTTTGGAATTCTTTCTCTTCTTCATATAGGATTTAAGATGAAGATTCACATGTTTGGACTTTCCTCCACTTCTCTGTGGGCTAATAAAATCGAAGGTGAGATTCTTAAATGATCGTGTTATGCCAGGATGTGGGACAAAAATAAAAACCCAGATCATGAAATCTAGTAAGTTCCATAAGGCTAGCAATGAAGTGAACAAGGGTCAGCATTCAGCTTCATACAGAAAGTGATTTTTACTAAACCGGTAATGTTTGGTAATAACATAGAGACAAAGTGCACTGGAATTTTGTAATTACTAAGATTGCATTAGTGTTACGAAATATGCTGTGTTATGCTTACAGACTTACAAGCTCAGGGTAGGGTGATGGACTCATACATGATCACTTGAAGCATCTTCTGTCCTGCATGACTGTGTCTCTGTGTTTATTACAGTATTTAAAACATAATTACACTGCAGTACAGAAAATAATTGGACTGCATCATGATGTGGTTTTACTTGTTAAATTGAGTGTTCACTTGTTGGAAATTATTTCCTACACATTACTCACTAGTGGCAGAGATCTACAGATTTTTTTGTGGACCTTACTGCCTATTTGTGTAAATATGAAGTAAGGGTTTCCTTTAGCATTATATTTGAGGAAATGTGACAGTAATGCATGTAGAACAGATCTACAGATTAAGACACTGCCATCTCCCTTTCACAAAGTTAATTTGCTAGCAGTGAGAGAGAGGTAGTCTGACACTTGAGGAAAATTTCCTATTTCTTTAGCAGTCCCTTGTCAGCAAAATCAGAAGTATTATTCTGTTTAGTGGCATCTATTTGCATAACTGGCAGTTTTGAGGTGCATAGTGGTACTGAGTAGACCTGCAAAATTATTTTTATGTATATGTTATTTACGTATACAGGGAGGGATCTAAACATTTGCTGGTCTGAACTTCTCTCTCACAGTTCTGTTCCTATTTCTTTTTTTTTCCCTTATCTAATCAGGCTCTTGTCTCTTTCACTGCTGTCACTGCAGTACCTTTTTTATTCCTTTCCCCCTCCATTTTTCAATCATTGTGCCTTTATCCAATTTGTTCTGAACACTTAGTACATATTTCTAAATGTAGTTTAGAAATTTTTCTTTTCCTGCTCTTCTGCATGGCTCTTCTCAAGACCCTATACTTCTGTCACATAAACAAAATGAAAGACAGAGTTGGGTTTTTCAATATTTATAGGAAAGAAGGATACTGCAATAATTTGTGGTTTTCACTCTCCATCTGTATTCTTTGGTTGTTCATTGCTCTTTTGGACTGTGAGCAATTCAGGACCGCACAGGGCACATTTGATATTTATACACAACCAACTACTTTACAGGTCCTTTCCTAAATAAAAATTTGATTGAAATGTGCAGGTTGGGTTTAAGTTGCCTCTTCCATAAGCACTTACTGGTGCTTAAACAAAATATGGTTTTTGGCTCTTTAGGACAAGTGTAGCACAGTTTTAGGAACGGACAAATTTCTGTTTAAAGTGGGCATTTAGGTACTGCTTAAGCTATAACCCATATAGGTGACTATCCAGTTTTTGTTGTGCTCATTATGATGAGTAAAATCATGTTACTTATCTGAGAAATGTAGCTTAGGAACAGCCTTTCAACAGAAAAGTGGGCAGTAAACTCGATGGGGTGATAAAATCATGAAAGATAAAGGGATGTTTTTGCATGAGGTAGCCTAGACCTAATGACAGAAAAGATATTTCCAAGTGCTTTTTCCTACATGGCATCTTTTATACTTATTGTTTAATTGTCACAATTGCCTTTTGAGATAATCAATGTTATCCTGTTTTATGAGTGTGCAAACAGGTACGGAGTATAATGTAAAAACCCTGAATTTCCATGTGGAACTTTCTGGGTTTGATGAATGAGACTTGACAGATGCCATGAGATAACTTATAAAAACTGAATTAATTCTTTGTCTCTAGGTGTTAAGAATATCATAGGTGTTTCCTGAACACAATGTAGAGAACAAATTTACGCCTATCTCTTTCAGCTGAATGCTCAGAGCGATCTTAGTCTGTCACTCACTGCTCTTTAAGATAGCTTCTGTTGCCACAAACAAAACAGTGCTGTGCTATGAACAGTTCACATCTTAGATGATAACAGCAATGGAGCTAGTTGCTATATGGGAGTCTTTCAGGGAAACTCCAGGATCTGCAGGGACTGCCACCAGTCACACAGCAGAACGGTGCTTTTCCTTCCTGAGTCAATATTGACTCTGGTATTTCCAGGGTGGTGTTGCTGGACCATTGTATTGCACAAGAGATAAAATTCACAAAGCAAGACTCTTGTCTCTGCGTTGATTTAGAGTCCAGTGCCCAGCCAACATTAAAATATAGACACCAAAGCTTTGAAATCACATACATAAATTGAAGAAATAAATAATCATACAGCATTTTTACATTGAGTTATGTTTACGTACAAACAGCTACAANAGAAAGGAGACCCAGCCCGTGTAGCAGAACTTGTCCTGTTGTAATACCCAAATCCCTTGTATCCCCCACTCCAGCCTCCTGAGGATACTGCTTTAGAGCTGTTGTGGACATTAGGTGCAAGGAAAGGTGAAATATTTTCTTTGGTAATAATAGACATTTTCT
>VYZQ01060455.1:1251-59655 GCA_013400655.1 Mystacornis crossleyi
CTGTCACTTCAGAACATTTTTGGGCAATGGGTCTGTGAGACATACAGATAAAAAAGCCCCCAAAACCTTTTACAGCTCAATTAAGTGTTGGTATTTCTCTCAGGACTTTATTGCAATTTTTTTTCGTCCTTAAATCTCCTATTCTTGGGTTTATGTAATTAAATGACAATCTCAGCTCTTGTGAAAAATAATAAATATGGTTTCTATACATCATGATTCTAGAGGGATGTTTTAAAAAGCGATTTGAAAGTACCCTGAACGTGCAGCAACCAACAGAGAAATAAAATGAAAACCACATTTATTATTAGGAAAAATCTTGAAACTTTTAACCATACTTGTCATTTTAAAAGTTGACTTATGATTTAGATTAGACATTAAGAACAGCTTTCTAACTTTCAGTTGGAAAGCACAAGAATAGATTGCCTAGAGTGACAGTGGGAGGATTTTGAAAATAGATTGGACAAATGTCTGCTGGGAATGGTTTAGCTAGAGTCGATCCAGCCCCGTGCCAAAGGATGCAAAAGTGACCTCTAATTCTTCCGAGCTGCAGCACGTTATGGTCCCTCAGCGCTGGCAGTGCCCCTCTGCCGTCACCGGCACCGGAGCCCGGCTGGGTTATGCCGAGGTGCTGTGGTTGGCAGGTGCAGGTGGCCAGACCCCCGTCCTTCCCAGGACGTGTGCGGAGCTGGGGAGTGCCAGTGCTCACGGGAGGGCTGTCATGGCTGGGATTCACCTCTCGCCCTGCCTGGCCTTTCTGCTTGACTTCTCTGAGCATATTTCTGGTTATAAGCAGTTCCTCTGGGCAGCCAGGAGCAAGGTAGGGAGTCACCTTCTCTGCAAATGTTATACATGAATAAACACCTTCCTAGGCTTACTTAACCCCAGTCCACCGTGTGTCTGGTTCCCTGCTGACACACCATTAGCATCTGAAGCATCTATATTTCCTGAATCGCAACAGAGATAACTTATCATTCTCCAGCTGCTTATCTCAGCCCTGCCCTGTGGATCTAGTGGAAAGATTTCTACATTAGCACGTAAAAACAGGTGCCTGATACTCACTTTGAAATGTTCCCCTTTTTAAAAATAAGGTTTGGGATTCTTGCCTTCTACTTTTTGCATCTTTTTTCCATCTCTATGCTCATGTAGCCCAGTTTATTATCAGACCATTGTCCCATATCTTGCCGACAGTGCTATCAGTTCCACACAGATATGTCCCAGGAAGTTCTGGATATGTTAGCATCATCCTTGCATTGCAGTGGCCAAAGTCAGCGTGCCGTTTAAAAAGCCATCAAGGGGTTAGGTACATACTCAGAAGGCTCTTCTGGAAGCTACAGGAATATAGAAATACAGGAACAAACATCCACCTAATTGCCTTTTTCATATGTGTTTTTTCTCTCAACAAATCCCCTGGGTATCAAGTCAGCACATACAGTGCTATGCATAGGTTCACTTTTTGGGAGAAGGGTCAGCAGAGGCAGAAGTGCCCACAGCAGCCAGTATGATGGAGGGGGGGGGCCTGCAGAGGGGCATACTCAGGAAACATCCCTCTGTAGCCCCTCTTCCATGGAGTTTTACCCTGCTTCCCAAGGCAGCCAAGTGTGGCATGTCTGGAAGCAGCTTTTTCAGCAAGATCTTCAGCATAATTTCTTGTGGTAGACAGGGGTGCGCTTCTTCTTCCCACTGTAGCCTGGGGTGCCAGGGAGCTCCTGGAGTGCTTGGGGCTGCACACAGATGTGCTCACTGCTGCACACATCTCTGTGGAGCCCAGCCCCAAAAGGGTCTGACCCCTCTCAAGCATTGCTCATGTAAGCTGCTGCCTCAGCCATGGTCCCCTGTGCTTGACTGGGACTTGCTGCTGGTTTAGAAATGTTACAGCTCTTTTTTTATCATGGCTTTAGGTAAGAAAATAGATGTGATTCAAGGAAAGAAGAAGACCAGGGCAAGAAGTTGAACTCCCTTCTTACTGTACTGAGTATTGCTACCCCTAAATCACTTGTTTGTCGTGCAGTGAAATCTCATCCAAAGCACTGGAAAGGAGCACATAACTAACCACAGAGCTGAGATTCATTGGCTGGAATTTTATCGTAAGAGATACGAGGAGCTTGATAGACGCACTGGTGCTATCACCTATAGATATGTTCCTTGATGCTTTTCATCATGAAATTCTGCTTCCTCTTGCTTATATAGTTGCACCATCTGTCTTGATTTGAGTGTTTCAGTGCTTGATGTTTTCATCCAGATCAAGATCCAGGAGAGATGTGAAAATATAAGCAGCCTATCTTTCATTTCAAAAGAAAAGCTTCCTGAGTTTGCAAAGTTGCAAAGTTTGCAAGAGGAGCCTTGCAAATGCAATGAGAAAGCTAAAGCACCTCAATGGCAGGTGTCGGCTTTTACTGCTATTTCAAAAAAAAAAAAAAAATTCTCATTTTTACAGCTAATCTATAAGGCTTTTTGTGCATGATCTGATTTGTACTTTCTTAATGCTCAGGACTGGCAGTATTGTTTATAGCCCTGTCAAACTTATAAAAATTTAAGAGCTTTTTTTGGCTAGTCTCTGACTCAAGGCAGACTATCCTGGAAGCAGCCAGTTTCATGGTTCCATGGTTTCAGAGAATGAAATTAAAGAAAACTGATATACTTGAACATCCTAAAAATCACTTTTATTTCATTGTGAAAGTCTAGCACGAGAAGATTTGGTGCAGAAGTGCAAAATTTTGCAGTTCCTTTAACCAAACTCTGATATTTCTGAAAATGTGAGTTTACAGCTGGTTGTTTATCCTGGGCCAGACACAGTCCTTGCAGGCTCTGTGTACCTCTAGCAGACCGGAGCTTCTACCCTGATCTAGTCATGACTAGGCCGTGAATGGAGAAAGAGAACCCAAGTGAGTGGGTTGGGGAAGGTCTTCCCTGCAACCCCTGTTCGTGATGACTTTATGTTTCTGTGTTTCTGGGTAGGGGAACTGCCGGTAAGGGTCGCTCTCTTGTGATCTTGTGTGTTTTGTCTTATGGGAGGAGGCTGGAGTACTGAGAGGGGGAGAACTACCAGAAGTCTGGAAAGATGGTGGGAGAATGGGGGTTCAGACAAGGGAAAAGAGGAGGAAGGTGAAAGATCAGGATGAAATTAGGAGGATGAGGGAAACATCAGGGCCCAAAGTAAGACAGAATATGATGCTGAAGGGGGACTGAGGGAGAGAGGCCAAAGGGTTTTTAGCTCCCTAAGGAATCCTCAACAGGATCCGAGAGTGCCAGCTCTCTGCATTTGTGTCCTGACTTGCAAGTAGCAGCACATGCAGTAGTCTTGGACATGCTCCCATACACCCATGCTCTAACACACCTCTAGTGAGCAGCACTTCAAAGATAACAGCCTGTTACTGCCATTATTTCAAGCAACAAATGATGTCACAGACTCAGTTATGAGTGGAGGACTTAATTCTTCTACCCAGTGATACATTTATTTTAAAACAAGTAATAAAGTTTTCCTCCTCCTGAACTCCATCTGTTTGAGGGGTATGAAGGTTGAATAATTGAGCCTTTAAAAGTTACAGAATGTCAGAATTAAGTTTCTTCTCTTGCGTATATAAATGAAAATGTGCTTGTGTGATTACATATGTGGACCCAGTTGACCAAGACTGGACATATAAAGTGGAGTGACCTCTTGAGAGGAATTAATCAAATCACCAAATTCTTTTTAGGTTTTAATTGCATATGGCAATTATAGATAATAACTAAACATCGTGTGTGTATTATTTTTATTCCAAAGCCTCCCTTATAATGTGGGTGAAACACTACTAGCCCTTACTAGGGTAGGAAATCTGACCTGTTATTTGCTGGAACATGAGCTCATTGTACTCAGTCTTCTGGCTGGAAGTGAAAGAAACCCTCACCTTTTTAACTTGTTGGGAAGAATAGAGAACAACACTGTGCAATGAGTTATCCTCATCGGGTATCCCAAACTTTTTAAGTGTAGATGAGCCATGGACACTGGGTAATGCAATATTGCTCCCTGTCATGATGGCTGGTGCTCACGCTGACCTTCCAGGTCCTCCATGACATGAGGCTGCTGCAACAGGATGGAGAAGTTTCTGATGGTCTGACTTGTCCATGAGAAGGGGCAAGGAACAGCTGCAGGAGCCTCATAGCCAGGAGCCTGGTTTCATGGCCGTTTGCCTCCTCCCTCTCGATCACTTTTCAATCAAGCTCCAAAATGACAGTTTGAGACGGGCAGAGTGAATGTCACTTGTGGGAACAGAGGTTTATAATTTTTCTGGCCTTATAAGCTTAATAATTACCAGTGAGGGCGCAGCAAAGACCAAAGTCTTGGCTGCACACTGAATATTCAACAGTGTTCAGCATCTACTAATTTTTAAATAGAGATGAGCCATTGCTGCACTGAGGAAAATTTGGTTTGTCAGTTCATTCACACTTTAAAAACAATCTAATAAATCTGCATTCTCTCCATCCTACCTATAACTCCTCTGTCTCCAACTTTGCAGAGCACAATCCCCAGGTTACTTGGGTGCCTGCAGTACGTGCAGAACACATGGTGATCTGTTCGATTTTAATGAAGAGCATTTCCAAAATTAATTACCAAGAAACAAATATTAAATGACTGTTCTGTGGAATATAGGAAGAAGAATTATTGCAGAGGAGTGAATGAAAGCTGTTATGAATGCTGGTGTTGTGCTCTGGGGTGCAGCCTCCACATACCCTGCCCAGTCCCCTTGAATGGAAATGTAATAGCTACGAGAGCTGAGCTGCTCTCAAGGCTTCAGTGTAGGCCTGATTTCTGGCAGGTGGGTGATGCTGGTGAGCTGATGTGCCCTGAATTAAGCACGTCTTTAAGGTGGCTTTTCTTTTTTTTTCTTTCTGAATAGAGACTTTCAGTTCTGTCATACTGAGGCTGGCAGTGACTTCAATTAACTCTGGATGTGACTGCAGGACCTGGACCTCCTCAGCTCTCTGGCCCCATGCTTCCTCTCAGGATTTGCCAAACTGCTGCAAACAAGTTTATTATCTTTTGCCCTGATGTTTTATATATCAGTTTGGGTAGGGATTCTACATGTGAATCTAAAAAAAAAAAAGAAAAAAAGAAAGAAGTGACAAGAAAAATTGAAAGCCATATGCTGACAGGTGTAGGTGGGCTTAGATAACAAGGATTATATTGCAAAATCTAATATGAAGATGGGTTATATCTAGCCCTTGCCAAAATTAAAAATAGGAAATCTGATCAGCATGGCAGGCAGCTGAGTTTGACCCGAAGACTTATGGAATAAAGTATCATTTGCATCCCTCTTCTGCAGTCTCAAAGAGGTAATAAATAGTGCAATAGAAAAGAAGTGGTGGTGGATGCCTAATTTTAAAACTTTTTTATAATCATCTCCTTTCCAAAGGAATAAAATAAGAAACAGAAAGTAAACAGTTCTTTTTAATATATAAAAACATATAAAATGAGCGATAAGATTTATGTTTTTATATTTATGTGTTTATACTTTGATGGCAGTAGAAAAACATGAGAACGAAGATGCGACCTTCATTTTTTTTCTGCTGTGCATTTCATATGCATTTTTTTTCCTAAGTTATCCTGGTGTCAGAAATCCCTTGCAATATACATGATCCAGGGATTTGCTCTGATACACAGTTTTACCAAATAACAGAGTATTTAGGAGACTGTATGTGCAGTAAATGGAACCTAAGTATTATATTATGTAGGAGAGGTTAAAAATAAGAAAGTCTGTCTCCTGGCTGTGATGTTTGCCTTCCCAGCAAAATGCCTGGCTAACTTTGTGCCTGCCACACAGACCACAGGGAGCAGTGGCTGTCCGGACTGACTGTGCTGTGCAGGCTCCCTCTGCCCTGGCACCTGGCATGGCCACCAAGGCCAGGGGTTTAGAAGGGTTTGGCCAATGTCTTGGGACAGGTGTTTTAAAAGAGTTAGACTTTAATGTATATATCTCGCTCAGGGGCTGGATTTCAGACGAGCTTTGCTACTGGATTCTGGGCTGCTTGGAAATGCAGATGTTTCCTTTGGGTGCCTATACTGGATTAGACAGAGGCAGGCCTATGGAGAGCTGCAGTCCATGAAGTGATTGTCCCAAGGGAACACTTCCAAAACAGCAGTCCCAGCCAGGATGGTAGACACACATGAATGGTGCTGTGTGTCCTGCTGGCTGAGCTTCCTTTGGGCACCACTCAGAAATGCCAGAGGCTGTCAGAAAGAAGCAGAGCACTCAAAATACATTTAGGGTGGAAGACCCACCCTTAGTGAAGGTCACAGGACTTTTGCTGCTAATTTGAAGGAAGGTGAGGCTTCTTCTGATGAAGAGTCAACACTCATTACTGAAGGCTTTGAATAAATCTTTGAATGAATCTTAATACGTCTGCAGCTACAGGCTAGTTCACCTGTCTACATACCATACTTGTGATCATATGTAAAATGGTGAAAAAAGTGTATTTGTAAGGATACTTGTAGGCTGTAAAATGCTGTGCTGAAGCTTTTATTACATTGATTCAAGTACTTTCCGCAGGTTATGTAAAGTTATCTTTCTCCATCTCATGGAATTTGCATCCTGGGAGTGATTGATACTCTGAGTAGGATGAAGCCGACTTCCATTCCCTACCACACAGGTGTGTGATGAATCCTGGTTTGAGGTGTGCTATTATTTACTGCCAAGGTTATTTCATAAATTCAGTTTCACTCTTCTAATTCAGACTTGCATGCTTTTCTGTGAGGAGGGCTCTTATTAAGTCATGATTTCCTGAGCAAACTAAACCAAACTAAAAGGCACCAGTAACAGATTGGTTTTATTCCCCTCCATAAATGTGTGAAGTATTGTTTTATTATGCATGAAAAGTGTGATTAGGTGTGATGGCATCTTTGGACCATGTCAGTGGACAAGTGCCGCCTTTCATTACTAACTTTAAACTGTGTGTGGATCACTTTTAATTTTCTAGGTGATTTGTTAATGGGATTGCAAAAACTAACACACAAACTGGAAAGAGGAAAAACAAATCTCTAAAACTGCCAAAGAGAATAGTATTATTTTTCAGACTATCTGAATATTGGTGTATGCATATTACTTGCCATTAAAAAGCCAACACTCTCACGAAGCAATTATTTTCCACTTTAGGAACACGGAAACAGCAAAGCTTCTTGGAGAAGAATGCACTTGGAGAGTTACTGTTACTGCTGGCTATTCAACAGCAATGACAGGATCCCCCGTCTTTGCTTTACCACTGAAAAAGTGTTTGTGGTTGGCCAGTTAGTTGCAGAACTCAGCCTTTATAACCTCTTCCAAGAACAAAAAACAGGGCAGAACTTCTAGAAACAGGAAGGATATCTGGTCTTTTTTTAGCCTAGAAGCAGGTTATAGAGGATGAGGACACACTTGTGGGGTAGGCTCAGTCATGAAACAACTCTTTTTGCACATTACCCTTCAAGCTCAGCTTGGAATAGCCTGACTACCTATTTGTTCTTGATTGATTTGGAGTCTTTCAGGCATCTAAAGAACAGAACCATCCCCATCTTTTTGTTCTCTGAGGTATAAATCACACAGTGTAGTATTTTTTTTTCTTTTAGACCTTTATTTAGAGCACTCAGAGTGTTTTGTGTCCTGAATCTGTGATCTGCAACAATTTCATTCCTGTATTCTTGTTCCTCATGTGGCTGTCTCTCTGTCTCTGTCTACGTGTGAGGCAGAAGGGTGACTACACGACTCCAGCTGTGCCATGTGAGCCAAGCAGGCACTGGATAGGCTGGATGCTCAACACAGGAAAAGGCATGAAGTTTATAGGTGCTTTTGTCCTTCTGCTAAGTCTGGCCTCCTGCAGTGCAGTTTATACCTGCCAAGTTGTTCTGGGTGCAGTGAATTCTAGGTATATCCTCCACAAAGTTTATTTGGATGCTTAAGGCTATTCCTTAAGTCCCTGTCTGAAAATTTTCCATGAAAAAATTTTCCCCTATTTTAAAAGATAAGACCAATTAAAATTTCAGTTGATCTTCTCTCTCTTTATCTTTTCCTCAATACTGCTTCAGGTGTGCATCCCTTTGAATGCATCTCGTCTGTTTTCCATACTACATTCCCTCTGTTTCCTTTCTGCACAAATGCAGGAAATGTGATTTCCAACAGCAGCGGCTCACTAGGCATCTCTTCTCCATAGTCACTGTGTGAGTAACCTTTGTTATGAGTTTCTGTCTTGGTGGTGGTGTTAGAGCAGGCAAAGTAAGGCCTTGGCTGGTGCTGGGTGTGTAATGCACTGGCCACCGCTGAACAGAATTGGTGGCAAGTTGTGAGAAGCTAGAAAGCCACTGAGAAGGGAAAGATCCGAGCAGGAACTAATCGGCTCACCTCTGTCTTTTGCACTGAGAATTAAAATTAGACTTCTAAAATGACTTTGTCATGGTCCTCTAGACCTGTATAATTAGCTTTCCAGCTGATGTGTGAACTGTATTTTCTTCTCTTGGCTTTTACTTTTGTAGGTTATTATCTGATGGTGTGCACATCTTACTTTAGTTTCCACCTTCTTGAGAAGGAATCTACCAGCGTCTGACTGCCCATTTGTCCTGATGACAGGGAAATTTGGCACAGCTCTCCAAAATAATCTTTGCAGCACAGAAGCCTGAAGTGTGGAAATGATTGTGGTGTGAGTCCAAACCAGCTTTTATTACAATAAATTATCATTTTCTATGTAAGTAAGAAGAAGTTTATTTTTCTTCTGGTTTGATGCAGAACTTCGACGGTTCTTTCACATCTATCTTCAGAAAGGATAATTTGTATGGGCAGTGAAGTAAGAAGTGGGATCAGACACAGACATGAATTTTCTGTACAGGTAGTAGGAATCCGCATGGGAAAATTAGTGCAAAGACCACTCATTCTGAAGATATGAACATTGCTAATCTGCTGTCTATTTTACCTCTTCTACAGTGAGAATGTGTGTGGCACTTGATTAGAATGAACGCTTGGCATTGCTGTCAGAGTAAATCCATATACTTCCTTTATATTAGATCACTGTTTTATTTCAAGGGTTACATGCATACAGGATGACAGCAAGCTGATTTTCCAAATTGCTCTGCTTTGTCACTGTTAACTCCTGGCATTAGGCCATCTAGATACTCTGTGCCTGAGGTGTGCTCTGCCAGTTCCAGAGCTGTCCCTCCAACTATATCACCTTCCTGAAGGTCACTTTTTCTTCTACAGTAAGTGCTACATTAAATTTTTTCTCCTTTTTTTTTCTTTTCTTTTTCATAAATCATATTTTTGTAGCACTATAATAACACTCTCTCTCACAAAACAGTGCTCTATTGAGAAACAATAGAAAATAACCTATCAAGGCATGGGGCGAATCAGTGCCTCTAATTTCTTGACTCCTGTGAATATTGTCTACCATAAGGATCCTATTTAAAAAAATGGAACATTGAATAAAATACTTCTCAGAACCTTTTCCTTTTCGATATGACCTGTCTAGCATACCAGGAATTACATATTAGGGTAAATATTTTCCAAGCAACACAGTGGAAGGGTTGGAAGTGCTGAGGAGGCAGAAGTACCAAGGAGGGGAAAAACTGGCTTTCTGTTTTGCCGATAATTTCTTGGCTGCCAATTTCCACATAGAGCTGCAGATGTTACATGGGAGTGGAAACTTGCAGATAGTGTCACACAACTCTTGAGATTCACTGCCACTGAAAATATAATTAGAGATCTGGTTATCCAGCTAGAGGTCAGAAAACCAGAGTTAATTGCTAACCTGTTTATCCTACTCAAGGGATAAAGCACATAAATACAGTTAGAAGCTGCTTAATGCTTAAGAGACCTCTGCTGAAATCCTGCTGCAGGCTTAAGGTAGCAGTTTTGAAAGTGCCTGAGGGAATGAAAAATGTGGGATAGCGCGCAGGCCCCAGCACCCCGCCCGTGCCGGTACATCCAGCCCTGCAGCAGCAGCCTGTGGAGGTCCTGCTGAGTCCGCAGCCCCATTCACTGACAGTCTCCCTCATCCTTCCTCCCCCACCAGCCCAGGCACAGTCCCTCTTTTATCCAGCGTGGAAGGGGTAGATATATCCTAAGTGACTTAAGAGGGGGAGGTCCTTTAGAAAACCAGACTTAGGTACTCTTGAAAAAAGGTGCCTCAGACTTTTGTTTAAGCAGCTGGGGTTTACAAGCCCAGTCCTCCAAAGCCTTACTTGTGTGAATAGTCCTTACCCTTCAGCCCAGCGTGGCTGAAATTAATGCCTCTTCACATGCCCCTTTCATGCTTAAATGGCAGGAGGCACAAGTCGCTTGTTTCCTGTCCTTTCACCACCTGATTTCTTACATTAAAACCCTCCCATCTACCTATTCTGAGCAGGCAGTGAAATCCCTTATGCCTGTACAATGCAATCCACTTTCAAATGGAAGATTTTTGTTATGTCTCATTCCTATTAAAGTAACTCCTGTGCATATAAAGACTTTGGTTGTAAAGCCCACATAATGCAGCCAAAACTGAACAGGACTTCCATGGGGCTAAAGAAAGTCCTTCCACCACTCCCTAAGGGCAATGTTCTTCCCAAGTATCTTCTCTCTCCTTAGGAATAATTTGGGGCTACAGCATTTCTAAGAAGCCAGAAGAATTATTTTTATATCAGGGAAATGCCATTTTATTTTTATTCTATTCATACTGGAAAAAACCTACTTTTTAAAATCAAAATTTTCAGAAACATTTTCCTCTAGTGCATGCTGAGCACGATATTCCTCTCTCTCCCCTCATTTTCACTACTGAAAAGCCATCAGCCTGTCTCAAGACACTTGCCTGGGCTCCATCAGAAGCTATTGGGTATTCTTGGAGGGCAGGGCTCTCTCTCCTGGGAGAGGCGTTTAGGAGAAGGGATGCGGAGGGCCCCCAGCACTCTGCTGCATGGCAGGTAACAGGCCAGCTGCTGAGGTGAGGATTAGGAGCAATTGTAAATTGGGAATGTTTTGCTGGCTTGAAGGAGGGCCCTCAGCTGGGGCGATGCTTCTGCCCCTGCATTCAGGATAATACTTAGGCATAGGACAAAATTTTATGTACTGGTCACTGACAACAAAGGAGATTCAGAATGTGCTTTGTCTCTGCCCTCTTACTGACATGCTCACCCTAACACAGCTTCAGAGAGAGTGCTAGTGCCTGTTGCTTAATACAAACATGATGGAGTCATTGATTCATATTATTTAATACGAAGATGACTGACTGTTCTGCATTGTCTGTTTGTGTCTTAGGAGCAGTAAAATGAATCCATTAACTTATTAACTTTTATTTTGAAATCTTTCATGGAACTGTCATGTTATTTTGATTTGAGTAAGCGATTCATCTTTTTTAACAACTATTTTTTTGGTCCAGGGAGACTCGTACTTCTGTTAATAGGTCAGAATTATGAGATGTATCACTCATGTTCAAAATCTTTTTGTAGTGTATAGCTTATTAATAATAGATTTGAATATCAAAAATAATGATATGCTGTTTCAGCATTTAATTTTGGGGAAACATTCAGAAGATTTCCCCCTTGTGCTGGCACAGTCAGTGATGAAGATAGAGGGAGACGAACTGTACTGTAGGTGGGAGCAGAGACACTGCAGCAGATAATGTGAGGGTGAGCTTTAAATTTTTATGACAATTCATAAACTATTTTTCTAGTCGAGACTCTGGCTAATCGCAGCCTTTCCCTGACAATTTCCTTGTTCTGATTCTCATGGATTTAATAGTGTTCGTGGGGGGTGAGCTGGGTGAGATAGCTCGCTCTTGTAAGCTGCTTAGGCTTGTGTACATTTTTCTTCAGGAATGTCATGTCTTCAGCAAGCTGTTTGCAGGCGACTGATTTCTCTCCTCTTAATTCTTGTCTGTCTAATGGTTTTACTAGTAGAGGGTGGACATGTGAATTCAAAGTGATGGCTCAGAAGCCTTTATTCTTGGCAAAATTCTACTGGGTTGTTATCTTTTACATCTGGTATCTCTCCGTGCCTCTTCTCTCATCTCCTTTCCACCCCTCAGCCCCATCCCCTTTGCGTCCTCTCTACTGCTTGCCATATCTTCCTTTTCTGTTTCCCACTGTGGGCACTTCCAAAACTCTTCTCATCTCTCATCTTGATTAATGTCATCTTTTCCTTTGTACATCCACATAGCAACTCTCAACACTCAGCATCTCCTCACCTTGCCCTCATCTAACTCTCCCACCCCTCAGGGAGAAAAAGAAGACACTACAAATACGATTTATCTAGTCTGAAACTTTAATTTCCTCAGCTCAGATCTTGCCAGCAGTAGCTCTTACACTGCAGGTGAGGACCCCTTTTCTAACCCTTTTCATTGATGGGGAGCTACTGGCAGTCCCCTAAGTCAATGCTCTTCCCTTTGGAGGGCGAAAAGGACCTTGCTCCTCACCACTGGAGCAGGGTCGGGTAACTCAAGGGCTTGCCCACTGTTAGATAATTCCTTGGGTCTTTTTTGACTCGATTTCTCCACTGCCAGCTCTGCATTGTCGTGGTACTGGTGCCCTGTGTGATGGTGGGTTGGTGTTGTATCCACGGGGTTGGACATGGTTTTCCATACTATGTGCCAGGAAGATGGACAGGATGGTGGAGTAAAACATGATTTCATAACAAATACGGATGTTCTCCCTTGTGTGGTGACAGCGACCTCTGCCTTTGGCCATGCATCCCAGTTATCCCTGTAAGGATCAGCTTTCTGACTGGTCTTTCATATCGCGTTTCTCCCTTCCACCTCACACCTTGAATCTCTCTACCAAAGCCCCACTCTGTGCCTTATTGAACGCAACTTTCCTCTCCTCAGTAAGATACAGAGCAGCTCCGGTATCTTCCTGGTCGCTGCTGTGCCTTACTTTAGCAGCTCCTGATTGCCAGTGTCAGCAGTCTGATGGTCCCGCCTCTGTGCAGGGGCTGTCCTTTCTGAGCCAGCTTGTTCAGCCACTGCCACCTCACCTCCACAATTCTCAATGCCATTTCAGCTGAAAAGTCTGCAAAAATTGCCACCTGCTTACAGCTAGGACCATTAAACACTTTAAAAATCTCTTTTCTTTGGATGTGCTTTTAAAAGATGTTTGGATATATCCCTGGCTAACTCTAGCCTCCACAGGAGTCTCTCTAACCCCAGTTCCTGCTGCTCTTCCCTACATCATTCTGCCTCCCATAATTCAGGCTGCTTTGTTTCATCTTTTAGCTGGAACCTGCATGAAACAGGAGCTTTTCCTCTCCACATGTGTGTCCTTCAATTACTTCATTCCAGTGAGTATGGACAATCTCCGGTGATTCACGGCTTGGCATGGGAAGGGAGCATGCTCCCACTGGCTCCTCCCAGTCTCCTGCTCTCCAGAGGTTAGGATGCACCTCCTCTTCAGCCAGCTCTGATACAGGGCATTCAATGGTAGGAGATAGACTGGGAGAAATCTCTCTTAAAATGCTGCAGAGTGGCGCTGCTGGCGTGTGTCTGCCAGTCCTTCCACCTTCCACAGTGCCGGGAAGAGCAACCTTGTGGAGGGAGAGCACCCAGGACACCGGCACTGGCAGCTGTGGAACTTGCACAGCCGAATAATCGTGTCCCCAGTGCACACCTTGGACTCCGCTGTGCCCACTTTGTTGGAAGACATCTGCAAGTTAAAACACCTCCCAGCTGGAGCAAAGGATTTTGGCATGGAGAAGAGTTTAGTTAGAAGCAAAACACTTTAGAGCAGGGACTTTTAGTGAATTTATGCTTTTAGTGAATTTAAGCTCCCACTGTGGAACTTCAGGTTTGATCGCTGTGTTGACTGCACAGCATAAAACACACAAGAACAAAACCTTAATGTATGTATAAAGCCCATATAATAAATGCTGCTGGCCTTGAGGTAAAACAGTGAAATTAAAGGCAGGGCAGAACTTGTCCTTACGGCTTTTTCTCCACCTGCTGCCCCTTTTCTCCCACTGCAGTTCTACCCTGCGAAGGTTTTGTGCCCAAATATTCTAAATGTTTTCACTCCCCAGGTTTTACATATATAACACATATACCTTACATTAGTGAGAAGCTTTAAAATTTTTGTGTGGCTCACCTCACCCTCTCAACCAGGAATTTCATAAATAAATCACTGTCTTTCAAACCTTCTTTGCAGATTGCATCTGTCTAAAGTGTGTGCGCTTCAATAAGTGTGCCTGACAGAGAAATTAAAAAGAAAAATCATCTCCCAAACAGAAACTATAAGAGGCATGTTGAGCTAAACACTCGCTGCACATTATTACAAGGGGAATATGATTTGAGAAAGAGTGTTTAGAAAGTAAAGGTGACATTTTGTTTCTCTGAGCTCAGTGGGCCAGAACTTCACCTGGAGTAAACTGACACGGGTTCACTGAAATCAGTAGCTGATTTGCACTCACTGGGACCAGTTCTGCTGTATTTTAGCCACTGGTTATTGAAGGGCTACTTTTTTGCCTAAGGAACTAAATATTCCCTCTTAATATGTCTTGCTGTTGCTATATATTTAGTTTTCTGCGAGTAACTCAAAGAGGTTGTTCATTGAGACTGTTTTTCATTAGAAATGTAGGCTCTTAACTAAAAAAAAGATTTTTAGAAGCAAACCATAAGCTTTTCCTGGGAAAAAAAAGCCAAATAAATAGATGTTTAAAAAAAAAAAAAAAGGTGTTTTTTGTTAAGGTTGAGAAAAGTTAAGCTGAAAGTGACTCCACATTTTATCTGGAAATGCTGTGCCAATGCCTGATGGGAAGTGTAGGAAGTTTGAGGGTGTAAAACCTCTGCTTTCCCTCTGTTCCCTCTCTTTGCAGGGTTTGCACCCTGACCAGGACAGGAGCCTGTGAAGCTCCTTGAGAGAGAACAGTCTGCAAGGCCAGCCCAGGAGGCGCTGCTGTGCCCCTGAGGTTTTGGCCAATTTCCCTTCAGCTGAAGAGTCACTGACTTGAGAAACTCCCGAAAATTCGCCATGGTGTCCATTGCCAGGCTCTGTGTAAGGAACAGGCCTTCTTCTTAGTTCAAAGTTGCCACCTGTGGTTCATATAACTAAGCAGTGATCGTGAGCCAAAGTGTATCTTTTGGCAAATAATAAGCCTTTACGCCATACCTGTTTTCATTCGGAAACACTGTGGATAATCTGAGTGCTGCTTATGTGCTGTAATACCACTTCACACTAGGACCTTAAAAGGACAAATGCTAAATTTGCCCTGTCTTTAAGAATTTTGTTTATTGCCACAAGGTGTTAAAGTCCCATATGTTGAAAGGAGTAGAGATTATTTAATCCAAAGGCAGTTTTACTTAAAACCTGCAGAAAGGTTTTCCATGTTTTCTCAGATTTTTGTTCGCATTATGCTCAGAAATACCAGTATAAATACTAAACATTACAGCCTTCTCTTTGTTTGCCTGGTAGACAACATGGGGTGGCCCTGCCTGCTTCCTGCTGGACTCAGCGTCCCTCTCTGCCTCTCACCTTGCTTCAGCTGTGTGTGAAAAACTCTGCTGCTGTGGCCTCGGGATCACCAGAAAAGCAGCATCGCCCAAAGAAGGAATGTTTGTACTTGGAAGGAGCTTTATTGCATTTTAATTACTAGATCCCTAAACATATAAATATACCCCAACAGTAAAATCAAATTTGAGCTTTTAAACTTGATTTTAAGGCTGCCTTTTCTTCCCTTTTCTTTGCTGAATTGTGAAAAAAAAAAAACCAACAAAAGTCTGCATAGTGATTGTGCACTGTAAGTTGCTGTGCTCTTTTGCATAAAAGATTTTCCATGTTACAGCAGGGGGCCTTCCCCTGGTATGTCAGGAAGAAGAAGAAAATTCATTTCCTACACCCGCCTGTCATTTGCCCTTTTATGATTGAACCATATACCGTCAGACAACCACGAAAGTGACAAAAGCTTTTGCAACTGAATACATCTGATAATTGCAGTGTTTGGCTAAATTTAGGACTACAGCAGTTGATACTGCAGTGTCCAAGAGGAAAAAAAAAAAAAAGAAATGGTGTGTAATCCTATTTTACAGTCTGAGAGTTTAATGATTACCTTACATGATCCATCACCTTAAATAGTGTTTCCATTTTGTTAATCTTCTAGACTTTAGAGAATCTTTTTTTTTTTTAAGGGATTTTATTATTATTGTTGTTTCAATACAAACCAACAGAGTAAACACTTCAGAGAAGTGTTTAAAAGAGAAGCGGGTACACATGAGATAAGATTTTTGATTATGAATTGTGAAGTAAAAGTAATTCACCTTTGCAGAGCCCCTGCAAAATATGTCCAGTCCTTGGGTTTCATGCAACACTGGGGCATGAGGGCTAAGGGATCTTCCCAAGAAGCAAATTTGTTGTAGTGATACTGTAGGAGGTTTTGGAAAAGTCATGGAGATCTGGCAAACAGAAGTCCCACACATAATTTATCCTTTATATAAGGAAGAGAATGATTATATGCTGTATTTGGGACTGTCCTGTGCAAGCATATTCCAGGTGCTCGTGTTAACCAAGAATTTTGTATTTATTCACACAAACTGGACTGAGCAATTGATGAGCATTGCGATCCGTAATTTCTGCCGGTGGAATGGCAGCTGCAGCCTTCCCAGAGAGCGCAGCAGGGCTTCCGTGGGGAGAGAAGCTGTTTCACTTCCCATAGCCCCTTCCGGACTGCCCCGCATGGCTCTGGCTAGCTCTCAGATGAGTTTTAAGAACCAGAGAGTCTAGATGATCCTTACAGGGGCCTTCCAACCCAAACGACACTATAATTCTATGGCCTGCTCCAAACCTTTCCTATCACTGGGAACGTTCAACCAAAACTCTTTATTGAAAGGGTACCAGCTAAAAGTAGGTTCTGATTTTGACTTTGGTGCAATTGTGTTGAAATTTGAATTCTTAAAAATACAAGAAAAGTAGGAGAAATGGAATTGTAGAATAGTTTAAGGAAACACGTTCAAGATGTTGATGTATTAATAAATAAAAAAATTATTTCAACCAATCGAGACACTTAAATCTATAGTAATGACTATATGACTTGATTAAACATAATCCAGCAAAATATACACCGTATGGGGGACCCCGCTCTTCACCTTGCCCAGTCCAGAGCTCCTGTGAGGGGTTTTCATAAGCTGTGTAATGCTAAAGTTTTGAAAACTTCACCAGTCTATAGTCTAACATGAATCAATATAACAAATACTATTAGACTGATATTACAAACAAATAATTTTCTTCCAGAACAGAAAAATCTTTCCTTCAGACCATGAGAGGGTACTGAAGTGAGAAATGATTTTATATGAAGTTCTTTCCAATGTTTATCATTCTCATATGTAGCTGTTTAGTGTTTTCTGAGAGTAGTTTGAAGTTCTTGTTATTGATTTGATGTTTTTCAATGTATTTTCATGACCTTTCAAAACATATTGTTAAAAATTCTATATTTATTTTGTTGCTGTGTAAAGATGTTGATATAATGAATATTTAACCCACATACCACCAGGATATATCCTTTCTTCCTCACCCATATCATACTCGTAGCAGTCAGGAACACTGTTCCTTCCCATTCCTAGTGAATTGGAGAGAAACACCAGGGTCTAAGAGGGGTGAAGTAAACAAGGGAAGGGGTGACAGAGGTGGTAGGCATCAGTCATGTTGGAGGAGGGTGCTTAAAAATATTTTTCAAGTTCCAGATGTAAGTTTCATGGCTATTAATTCATCGGGAAACTTGGAGGACAGTGAAAACGTGTGTATTTGCATAGGATAGGGGAGTAAAAAACGGTGTGTGGCTGAGTACTGGAGTTTGTCAGGCCTGTTTCAGCAGCACCAAGAAGGGACCAGGAGCATCTTTGGGGTATTTGTGCTGACGGGACCTGGTGGGATATTGAAGCTTTTACCCCTCCTCTAGAACTTGCAGCTTTTAGCTCCCTATGAAAAGAAACAATAAAGCAGACCAAAAAGAAGAGAAAAATAGAGGTCCTGGGTGCATTTGTCAGGATCAAGTTATTAATGGGACTGCAGCGGGGATGCAAACTCAAGCCTTTGACTTTAAAATGGTTGATGATAATGTTATTAATATGGATGTTTCACACTCCATTTTTATTTCAGATTGCATTTTTAAGCATTTAAAATGAGTTTGAAAATATGGCTATTATTAGGACTTACCTGATGTTATGTTATATTGTCATGTCCTTTGGATATAGTACATCCATATAGGACCTGTGGCACATACTCCATCAAATATCCTCCCTGGAATCCAGTATGCAAATTAAGGGACACTAAGATTTGAAGTATTATGTTTTTAATGTGGAGTATGTAAAAATTATTGTTTGAGCTGCTATGCAGCTTCAACGAAGGAAGGACAATATTTACCATTCCCACGTTATGATTTTGCTGTCTCGGATCTGGAACGCTGAGGTGTCTCTGGTTTCTGATGGGGCATCTGATGGTCATCCTCTGCATGCTCAGAGCTCTCCTACACGATGTGCTGCAGCACAGGACGAGGCCCCATGGCCAAATGCACAAGAGCTTTGCTGAACTGAAGTTTTAACCTTGCCAGAGGTGACGTTCAATGCAGAGTGGATTGATTCGCTCCCTTGGCTGTGGTTGAGTGTAAGCATTTGTATAAAGGAGCTATAGGCAAGGAGTGAGTGTGCAGTCCCAGCAGATGCAGAGAGCCTGTGGGGTGCAGCAGCTGGAAAATGGGCTGTGGAGCTGAGGGAAGAGGCACAGTGGGGCCCAGGGAATCCCAGCTCACCCTTTCAGCAGTCATACTACGCATAGTTTTGCACACCTTGTGCTCCTGGGCTGGGAATTTGTTGGGAGCCTTACAGCCAGTTTGAATTTGTGGGGTGAGAAGACCCAGCTTCTACAAGCTGGCTGAAATGGGCCTTAATGTAGCTTGTCAACATCAAAGGGATGACCAGCTGCCGTGGCTCTGACAAGCTAAACTCAAACTCAGCATCTCTGCACTAGAGTCTCTTCTGCTTGTCTCGCAGCCAGCCTGAGCCGGGCAGATGGAGGGCATGTGTCTTGCCAGAGGTCAGACAGTAAGTCAATAGCTTTACCAAGCTGAGATACCAGGACCTTTCATTTTCTCAGAACCATATGTTCCTCTCTTTCATATCTTCTGGGAGTGGCAGATGGGTAGAAGCCACCTCCTTTCAGAGCAAAGGTGGCTGGCTGCAGCGTAAATGCCACTACAGCCTCCCAGAGTGTGCTGTGTTTTCTGAGCCACTTACACAATAAAGAGGGGCTTGGGGAGGATGGGAGCAATTTTAACATCAGTTTAGCTTTTTTTCTAACCTTGTTGGCACTGTTCAGCCTAGCAGAATGCCACCTCTTGATTTTTACACAGTGAGGTCTCCTGAAGGGTTGGTTGAAATACATGGCTCAGTAAAACTAGTGGACACCAGCCACTCCTCTGAAAATCCTGATGGCTATTCATGGAGTAACCACAAGATTTTATACTGTCAGACCAACAGTGTCTGGATGGACACAGTCTCTGCCCTACTCTGGCTGGCACTTAGCCCCCTTACTGCAGCCACAGGATGCAGCAGCACTGGAAGATGGTTTCCCAGAAGTTCTGCCTGCCTGGGAAGAGGAGTTTTCTCTTTGAAGGAAAACTTTACACCTTATTGGGCTCAGCTTCCCCACCTCACAACCTCCTTTAAGACCCTGTGGTCTGCTGTCTCCCTCTTTCTTCCCCAAACATTGGCTCTGCTGCTACCACCTCTCTGCCCTCTGCAACCTCTACAGGGCTGCCAGCATCCCTAGGCTTGCAAAGCCACTAGAGCCCTGGGGGTTGGCAAAGCTGCTGCAGTCCCTGTCCCCAGCGCAGTGTTTTAGAGGCACCCAAGGTGGCTGAAGCGGGGCTGGATCTGGCACAAATAATTTGCAGAGGGTCCACAAAGGGGGCCTTTGTGGTGTGGCATAGCAGGGTGTCACATCTCTGAAGAAGCAGGAACCCTCTTACCTCCTGAAAACTAACAGCAGCTTTCCCTGGGAGGTTCGTATTTTACAGGAGGCATGTAAAGTTGCTGTCCTGATTATACAGCTGCTAGCCTAGTTCTGGGAAATGAGTGCATGAAAATGTGTGCAGAAAATGAGCCTTCTAATAAAGCTCAAAGACTTTGAACTTCCCCTATTGTCACCGTAGGTCTTCCCCTACTTGCTTAGCAGAGGGAGAACTATTCAGCTACAATCAAATAATGCAAATGACCTGAAGGAAATTCATCCTAGAGACACTTGCTGGATAAACTGCTAATATGGTTTCCTCTCTTTCACTATTCAACCAGAATCTAGGATGACCTTTCCAATGAAACATAAAACCTACAATGTGCACCCTTACTAATGTATTCTAATGCAATTAGTTCATACAAAAGGCTTGTTAAATTTGCAGTATCTGCTTTCACCTTTACAATAATTGCTAGTGATCCCAAACCATAAGTGTGTGTCATTCTGCAAGGTTCCTGAACTGTAAATAAAATGGAAAGTTTATTTGATAACTCTCCTGCCTGTCTCCTAAATGGTCCTGCTTTTCTTAGAGTCGTCTGCATGAAGCACACCAGAGGTTTAAATCTGGCTCAAGAGAGGGGGTCAAAAGAAAAGGTATATACTTAGTGAGGTAGTGAGGCATTAGGGCAGGAGAGATACTGTCAGTCTACATAATTGTGCTTTTTGAGGGGCAAGAAAGGAAGTGCTAAGGTTAATGAGAAATAAGGAGGCTTAGAATGATGCTGGGTGACGACTCCATTTTGCCAGGGAATTAAAGGAGGGCACTCCTCCCTCAGTTGTGTTCCTCGAATAGCAATTCCTTCTAAATAGTTTTGTCACACAGGAAAAACCGTGAATAATTACCTCCTTATAGCTCTTGAGTTGTGCAGGAAAGCTGCCACCCCAAACGAATGTCCACTATTCCATTAAGCTGCTGTGTGACTGATTTCCAAGAGCTTCTGGAGACACGCAGGTGGGTGGGATGGTGCCATAAGCGAGCCTGGTCCGTTACCCAAAGCCAAATCATCAAGCTCACCAGGCTGAAGCATCGCTGACTGAGATAAGCCTGGCTGGCTCCTCCCTGGTGGTGGAAAATCTACCCGGAGTGGGATGACAGTACTGCAAAGTACCCTGACTATCTGGGTTCTTCAGAAGGGTCCGAGACAATAATTTTGGCCCATTAAATGAATGAAAGCAATGTTGGTTCAGTAATTCTATCACAATTTCTCTTGTTAGTGAATGCTGCCTGAAGTGTCAGAGCCAGAAACAGGCATGATCTTGCACTTTTGCTCTAAATTGTTACTGTTATATGAATTGTTGCTGTTATTTTGGTAAACCTTTCTTAGCCTGAAGCCTTTTTTCTTCTCAAAATAACTTTGCTACAAACATAGTCACTGTAATGCACTGAAATGATGTTGCATTTCCATTCCCCCACTCCTGGCATGTAAAGTCACAGGAAGGGAGTTTTTCCAAGGGATCGAGATGAGGTCAGGGAAAACAGTCCTTTTTCCAATCTAATAGCTCTGTGTGTTCGACTACAGTGGAACCAGGGTCTCCCCGTGCCCTCCTGTGAGATTGATCTAGAGCTGGCTGAGGAATTCTTTGATGCTTTTGGAGAAAGGAATTCTGAGAGGACATACCTAACTCCAGGAGAGGACTCCCACGAGGGACATAAGGCCATACAAAGATGCTTCTCTGTGGCTGATTCTCTTCCCCTGCCTAGAATACTTCTTAAGGAGGAATTTGGAATGTTTGCACATTTGCCTAGGACTTCCAGCCACCTGGCAGCCCTGCCCCTGCTGTGGCTGCAAGCAGGCTGTGGGCACCTACATGTGAACGCAAGCATCCTCTGTGGCACAAGCTCAGGGGATCCTCTCCAGGCTGAATGATGGCCCTACGGAGTCCAAGTCCTGCCGTGGGGACTGGAGACAGCTTCTTGCTCAGTTGTTTTTTTCTCCACATGCTGAAACTACCTTGTGCATGCTGTGTGCTCTGCAGCCAAAGATCCACGCCTCCCACGCAGCAGGATGCCCAGGAATTTTGATGATGTGGGGCTTGAAACTGCTGCTAGTGTAGCCAGCAAAGGATTCACCTACAGCGAGTCACAGTCTCAAGTGAACTCTGAGGATGAGCAAGGAGCTGGGCTGAAATACTACTAGAGCCGGGCAAGTGGTTTTGTTAGTCCTACCTAGACTTGTCCTGCTGCAGCTAGAGGAGCTGAGGAGCAGCTTTGTTGAGACAAGAGCTGACTCAGTGTGCACCTTGTGTAAGCCTTGCCCCTTTCCTTTGTGTTCCAGTAGGTTTGGTTGAAGAATTGGCAGATTACAGANGCTGTGTGCTCTGCAGCCAAAGATCCACGCCTCCCACGCAGCAGGATGCCCAGGAATTTTGATGATGTGGGGCTTGAAACTGCTGCTAGTGTAGCCAGCAAAGGATTCACCTACAGCGAGTCACAGTCTCAAGTGAACTCTGAGGATGAGCAAGGAGCTGGGCTGAAATACTACTAGAGCCGGGCAAGTGGTTTTGTTAGTCCTACCTAGACTTGTCCTGCTGCAGCTAGAGGAGCTGAGGAGCAGCTTTGTTGAGACAAGAGCTGACTCAGTGTGCACCTTGTGTAAGCCTTGCCCCTTTCCTTTGTGTTCCAGTAGGTTTGGTTGAAGAATTGGCAGATTACAGATGATACCGAGGTATATGTTGTCTTTTTATCCCATTTGTTTGCATAGGTTCTCAGTTACAGAGAAAGAAGTGAGTGCTGTAAGCACACAAAGAAGAGTTTATCCTTCTTTGTTATGAGCTTTTTACTATTCACATTCTCATCTGTCCTGTGTATTTTGATGCAAAGCCTTCTTACTGTCTAAACAGGGAAGAGCTGGGATTTATTTATATTTTAACATTAATATTTAATTGTGGGCAGTTCCTAATTATCTACTGCTAATTTAAAATGGGAAGATGAAGTCCTTGATTTGACAAACTGCCTTCTGAAGCCAAGAGAAATGTTGCTGTGCAATACCTGTGACGTGCACACGTTAAAAAATTGGTTTTATTTGCATTTTCCTTAAGAGTCATATCTGCAATGGCTGACTTGAAAATCCCTCCTCAAATATATTGTCAAACAACAGTAACACAAAACTATTTGACCTGGTTTTCTTTGGTTGTTGTCACAAGAAGAGAGGGAGGAACAGGTTTTCAGCAGGTATAAATGGATGAAATCAGGGCAGGAATACGGCTGGGGATCTGATCCTTTGCTGTTCGGTGAGGAAGAAACTCTTTATGTTTTACCCCTGAGGCAGGTCAAGCGCTGCCTGTTGCTAGAGCCTACGTTGCTCTGACAAGCTGTGCTGCTAGTTCAGGCACTGCTTCCCCAAACCTGTGTGTGTCCGTGCGGGCATGCCATGCCCAGCCCCGTGCCTGAATTTCCCCGCTTGGCACTTCGACCAGCTCATCCGAAACTGGATCTGAGGCATTAGGTGGCAACACGGGGACCTGAGCTCGAGTAAAAGTCGGAGTTTGCGGGACCACACTGGTTGTGAAAGCATCTTTTTTCTTGATCTGCAGGAAAGATTTCCTCGTGCTGTTTTCTGTACAGAACAGATGGGCTCGGGATCGCTGTCTGTCAGGTGACAAGGGCACCCGCCGGCTCTCGGGAGGTGTGTGATTAGAGAGGACCCCAGGGTGGGGCTGTTCCCAAGGGGGCTTAGAGGGGAGCGCGTACTGCTGAAGCAGCACACATTGCTGGCTTCCACTGCTGGGAACTCAGGGCTGGCATCACTGCAGACACTCCCCACCAGTGGATGTTGCTGCAGGCACATCAGAATTTCTTAATGTAGTGAAGAAGAAAGGGGAAAGAGGACAGCAGGGAAGAGAAATCAGGGGAAAATGTATAAAAAATTCACTACATAAATTAGCTGCGCTTCTTGCAGCAAAACTAACAGTTTCTTTTGAATGCGAATTCTGTTGCTTCTCTTAACTAAATGCCTAAAGGAATTGTATCACATAATATACAAGGGTAATTATTAAAAATGCATAAATAGTCTTGTAGGTACAAAAAGTTGCAACTTGTCTCCTGCAAAACATTAAAAGGTTTGCATATGTCAATGAATTACAGGCTGTTTGCTTTTAATCGTTGCTATTTTGGGAGTTCCTGTAAGGATGTTTTTAGAAGAAACACATTTGGTAATTGGAGGAGGCTGCCCCATTGTAATGGGCAGTTGAAACCCAAAGGAGGCCTAGTGGGGATTATTCAGGGTGTCTAACGGTTCTGGCTCTGGCTTTGGGTGTTAAGTATCGGCTAACATGTTTATGCCTGGCCTTCAGATGTCCAAACACAAAGGCTCTTTTCTTCTGCTCCTGGCAAGAATCCAGGCCAATCTTAGAATATTTGCCCATCCTCCTCTTCTGTATCCGACCCATCATTGAGGACAGTGTTTCTCTTGGAGTTTCATCTGAAAAACACTACAGCAAAGGAATGTTCACTGACCCAGAAGCCCAGTGACAAGAAGAGGGAATTATATGTGTATGAATGTCTGCCTTTGGGAAGAAAAAGCACACGGAAAGAGAACTACAACAAATCCAAAGTTTCTTTCCAGACTGAGCCACCTGGATTTTTTCTTTTTAAAAGTCAGTTCTGGTGGGATATACTTGGATTTTTTTTTTTTAAGCACAATATTATGTTAAGACAGCCTGCTTAGCATTGCAGTTCTGAGATGCAAGAAATTCAAAATGTACATTTGTGTTCAAGAGCACAGACATCAGTTCAGATTGATACTTGGAGATTATCTTGAGCTAGAATAATGTATTTGTGACTAGGGTCAAAGGGATTACCTACATGAATAAGACCTAGCTGGATCAGGCTCTGCTGCTTACAGACATCCAGGAATGGATAATGTGATATGAAAACAGACTTTTTTGGATTTTTTTTCAAACTTATACATATTTCTATCTTTGTGTTTGAAGCTGTTAAAAGCATTTGCTGCAGTCATTAATTTTGGACAGTATTTTCTTTTAATTCCGTATTTTTAACCCCATTCCTGTAGCTCCAGGCGATAGAGAAAGATGAGTGCTTCTTGCAAGCAGCTAGAAGCCAGTTTCTAAGGACTTGTGTTATTTGTAAGAGAAAGGATCACCAGCATGAACACTACGAGATCAGTCCCTGGGTTTGTTGTGTGAGTGCTCAACATTTATATTAGCAAAGATCAGGCAGAGAAAACCTGCATTCAGCTAAGTCCTCACGTTTCGCAGTTATGCAGCTATGCACTGTATGTGTAACATATCTTCTTGGTTTAAAGTCCGATGTGCAGCAATGATAGGATACAATAAATGCATTTTACTGGCTGACAAGATGGGAAAGAAAAAGAAAAGCATTCTTAAGTCTTAGTCATTGGCTTCTGTATTCAGGCTTTGTTTCAATAAGCACAATTCATCAGCTGCTTACAAGAAGTGTTTAGTTATTGAGAGTATTTGCATGCTGTGTACATGTCCTTCTAGTGTAGTTAATGAGTTTGTTTTTATTACAGAAGAACCCCAATCTTTTGATGTTCATACAATTCTATCTCCACTGAAAGAGCCTCTCCTTTCCTTAATCCAGATTACCAGCCAGTGCATGAATTTCAGATATTTAGCAAGGAAGAACAACGAAAGAGATGTTACCTGACAGAAAAAATGCTAGAAGACAGGTTGCTCTAATTACACAGGCAGCATTTCCAGCACTGGTGTTTCTGCCTTCTCCCATTAAACAGTGATTAGGATGGAAAGACTGAAGGGCCAGCCATCATTAACGCCCCTACAAAAGTTAGGCTCCTTCCCCCTCTGCTGCTGAAGCAAAGGCAAAAGCTCCAACTGATTTCCAGAGGAGCAGGATTGGGCCCTTAGGCTGTACATAACTGTCTGTGTTGGAAAAGAGAATGTACAATGTTTGGTGCTTCTTATAACATAAGATTAGATCAAATCCTTTCAGTGCCCTGAAGCACTTAATGCTGGGCTACCTGTGGCAGATAGCGAGTGAATGCCTGTCAGCATGGATCATCCTCTCAGTGCTCTCTAAAAATGTACAATTCTCGTTTTGCAGCATTTGAGAGCTTTTAAAAAGTAGAGTCTGGAGGGAATAAAATGCAAAATAAAGACAAGTAGCTCCAATTTTTACCTGATCATTGGCATAATCAAAGACTTTTACATATAGAGATGCCTGACAACCAATCAATGGGCAGTCAGAAAACTGGTTAGTTGATAGTCTTTCTGTTGAGGTGTAAGAAAATGATATGTAGCTAATGTGAATGAATGATTCACCAGGCAAATAAATGAGTGTTTTCAGCAAAAGCAAAAATATGCTAATCAGGTGAAAGGAATTTCCCCTGTCCCATCTCTAACCTGCCTGTGAAGGAAACTTCTCCTTGTCTCACTAGCACTCAATGGCCACAGCTCCACAACACGTCCCCTTGCCATCAGTCTTCGGGCTGGGTGACAGACTCTGTACACCTGAGCTCCTGGGCAGGGGCAAGCATCCATGGCCATCCCAACTACAGTGACAGTGGCACCACCATAGTAGGAAACTGGGAAATATGCTGATTTCACTTGATTAGAATGAATTAGAGCACAGGAAAACAACTACACATAAGCATGTGTTGTAGGAGCCTCTCCGGAGTGTTTGGATGTACAAGTCCCATTGACTTTGGACAGCTGGCAGGAACTTCCCCCGGTGCACTTCTGTGTTTGAGGAAAGCACTTTGCCTTTTGTTTCACACCCCATCTTCCCCTCCTGGCCACATTGTAGGGACCTGAGACTCTCCAGAAAGCAGGCACGCCCTCATACGCAACCCCAGGCCGAAGCCGGTAGAGTGCAATGGGCTGGGACGTGTGGCACAGGGTAGCTCAACGTAAAGCTCCACTTTATTCTCCCCAAACCCAGTGTGCTTTCAGCTGTCTTCCCTTCATATCCCAGGCTGTCCCCAGGCACGGGATGGAGACTGTGCTGCTACCTGCAGAGCTGGACCTTTTGTGCTTTGCCCCCGCCTAACTTGCAGGTATAGGCACTTCACAGAATGATGCTCAGATGCCCTCACCAATCCTTCACTCTCTGACAGAGGAGAAATCTGTGCAAGGCTGATGGCTCCTGGGCTGAGGTTACACAGGTGAACCCTGAAGACCCCTGTCCTGCATTTCATGTTGGAGTCGGACAGAGTTGAAATGAGACTAAGTGTTTCCACCCCACACTGTCATGACTAGAATTTTGAGCTGTTAATTTTTTTTGGAATTAAAAGCTCCTTTTTACATAAGTAATATACAATAAGTCGGTGAATACCAATTAAAAGCATATTTCACAAAATTAGACTTTCAGTTGCCTGTTCTATTGAATATCAGTAGGTAATAAGCTTTCCTCATTTCCCTGAGCATGTAATTTTTCCCTTGAATTCTTGAGTCACTGCTTTGATCACTTCTTGATTGCTTAAAGGCTGTGAGTCAGTAATATTTCCCAGTTTCGTTGTCACATCAAAGATCTTTGAGAGGTTTTCTCCATTAGAAGGCAGCCAAGGTTCCTGGTTGACATAGTTCATCACCATGCCAAAGCTACTCTGCACAAATGAAAATAGGGAATAATGCAACACTTTTAGCCATTCGTGTAATCATTTGAATAATATGTATCACCTCCTTAAATGGGCCAGCTGCTACACAGCAATTTTTTTTTGCTTGAATTTTCACACTTGGAAGTATGGAAGACAAACACTAAACAAGAAAGGTGATTTTTATCCAGACATGCTGATGAGTGGAAGCAAAGACAGTTGCTTTTCTCTGCTTAGAGACTTTTGCTGTTGCTTTTTTCAGGCATTTATGACATGAACAATTTCAGCATTGAGAACCCTCACATTTTCACAGAAATATTATTTAATGTGATAATATGCAATATAAATAATTTGCACAGGATTTCGACTTTTAGTTTGGTACAGGAATTTGCATCCCACAGTGGCAGTTTTGATCAGCTGAAGTAATTGATGCGGCTCCCTACAGCATGCCAGATCCCGACATCCTTGCTCCGCTTTGTCTTGGGTTCCTCTGGGGCAAAACTCGACAGATTTCCAAAGAAGCTGGGTATGAGAAAAATGAGGGCCAAATTACCAGTGAGACTCATCAGAGTTTTCCTCGGCTTGTGGAAAGGGGAGAGTCTATTTCCCCATCAGCTGCTCTGTCCTGTGAAGGCTGTGTACCAAAGCCTCTGGACTTTCACCTTTGGGTGTGAAACCCTGCATCATGCCCAGCCTCACCTGAGCTGCCTGAATCTTCTTTTTCCTCCCTTGGTGGGAGAGTCGGGGTGTGCACAAGCACACTGTTGGGATGTATTTTTTGGGGTCCCATCTCCCACAGAGGGAGAAATGTGTGGGGAAAGAGACTAGCTTTGGGATGACCTGAAAGCAAAAGTTCTCTCTGAAGAAGGCCGTGAAACTTGTGGCAAATTTAACTTCTTCAGGAGCTACAAGTATTTGCAGTGTGAACTTCTCCATCATCATCCCTGAAGCAAATAAATTACAATGGGAAGGCATTTAAAGGGACACTGTCACCTTACAGCTCCTATGTTGAAAACAAACAAATGCCTTTACCTGTGTTACAAATCCCACCTTAACATTATTAAAAGTGAAAGAATTTTAAAAAATCCAATTTACTTGTCACTCTTTCTGCTTTGTTTACTGGTTGTGTTTTCTCAGTGTGGACAATAGAAATCAATGAAGTCAGGTTTGCCTGTGTTTGAGTCACTTTCACTTTTAGGTTTTAAGGCTTAGGGCGGAAAGTTCAGGGGAATGGTTATTTCATCAAATACAACTGTTTTCACTTGCAATTAAAAAAATCAATGGCAACATTTCTATTCAGACATATGTTTGTAAAAGTCTGCTTCTGTGAGATTTAAACTGTGGACCAACCTTGGCAGTGTTCTTTGAAAGGTGTAGCTAAGTAAAACATAGTGGCAATAAAAGAATTCTTTCCATTATCATGGCAAATTGGAGTCTAGTTATGCAGCAGGACTCCATTTTTATAGGTATTGCAAAAGTAAAGGATAAAATACAGTAACAGCCTCTGAAACAAAGGGTAGATACATCTCTAACAAGAAAAAAGGTAATGAGATACTAATATTCAGCAGTATTAGCCATGATTTCAGCAGCCCAAGAAACCACGGTTGCTGCAGATAACATGGTGAAGGTTTCTCTGGAAGGAAATGTGAAAGCAGATAAAGGAGTAACTTTGCAGATATTTACATGAGATTCTCATAAGCACAAGGGGCAGCTTTTGATCAAAGGATATAAATCTGGGTGAATCTAAATGTGGTTTTTTTTCCTACACTGGAGTTCCCTGTTCTGTGCTACTGCAGGAGGGCTCAATTTAGGTCCTCATAATGGTATGCAAAACTTGCAAAATGTATCCCAGCTGGGGCGTCCTCTCTAGCTAAGGCTTCCTTCTGGTTCCAGCAGGACTTCATTTCAGGGAGCTGCTGGAAGAATGAAACACAGAACAGTAAGTGCTGTTTGCATTCTGAGAAGTAGCCCTAGCCTTCTGCTGCCACCCGCGTCAGAACGGATTTAAGGACTGGGCCTAAGGCTTCCGTTCTTTTCGAGCTAGTGTGTTCCTATGCAATACTGTCAGAAAAATCCAAATTTCAGGAAGTGTACCTAATTTGAATAATTAAGAATTGGTTTATTTATTAAAAAATGCAGAGTCAACACAAAGAATTTGCAATCTCAAGTATTTTTTAATTCATAACATTTTAGTGGAAGTGACATTGATTCCAATGAACAGGTTTTGTGGCTTCATATTACCTGGGGTGTACCCCAGGTGTGGCAGAGTACCCCTGGGGACCCGGAAGACTCACCCTTCTTCCTTGCTGAAGTGAGAAGTGGTTGGACACAGAAGTCTCTACCCAGCATGACGAGGCATTGCTGGTTGGCTGGCCAGTAACTCACAGGTGTGGGCTGCTCTTTTATGCTGTGTGTAGCATACACTGCATAATTCTGCAAAAGGCAAAATAGCAGAGGTAGTTGTTAAGGGACAGATTCTTCTTTCACTTAGAGAAGCAATGAAGCTCGTAAATCGAGGCTGAAAACAATAGAAAATGATAGCTGTAAGTTTCAAGTGCAAAGCATTTGGAGATGCCTGTGCCGGAGTCCTTTGCTCTTCCCCTTCTGGACCAATTCTAAAAGTCTCACCTAAAAGGAGCTGCTTTTTGTTTAAAAATGCTGAGAGTAGAGATTTCATCGAGTGAACACCACTTCATCAAGCAGCTGTCTGCATGCCTTTCAGTCACTGCTCCTCCTGACAAGCTCATGTTCTTACAGGCAGCATCTAATTGCTATAAATACCTGCAATGTATCATTCACTTCTCCTCCTTAACATAAAACTTTGGCTTTAGAGGAAAATTGAATCTGTTTTTCCTGATGTTTCTTAGCCTCTTGCTGTTGCTAGATGATACCAGGCAGGGTGGCAGGAGGAGGAGATCAGGTTGCTCCCAGGTAAACTGGCAAATGGTTCTGCAGACCCGGCAGGGGCCACCAGGTCCCCTCTAAGGCTATAGGTATCATGGGCAGGGAATTCCCAGACAGTGAACCCTCTTGTACTGGCAGACTGGGAGTTGTTTTTAAAGGGGGGTGAAATGGGGGATAAGAAAAGAAGACCTTGTAGAAAATTCCAGTCTCTATTCATAAGGCTTGTGCTAAAAATGACCTCATGTGTTTCATAGTGCAGCAAACAGAGTTGAAGAATGCAGTCTTGTGGCCAAGAGGAGGGTGTTTCAGTGACCACTTAGGAATATTTGAATCACACAGTGGCTTATTTTGCTGTTCTTTCTTATTCCTGATAGCACAGTGCTTAGAGAGGCTCTTTGAGTGGGATGAAGACACTGAGGTTTCAGTATGGATAATTCAGCTGCATTCTTCCAGTTGTACACAGCTTTGCAGAAGGAGGGACCAGATTATTTGGCCTTCTAAGACATCTCATAATCTATCTATGTCTGTCTGTCACAGATTCAGTCCTTTGAGCTATGATCCTAAAAGCCCTCAGGGGCCAAACTTCTTGGGGAATGAAGCATTTAACACAGAGTCTCTGCAATCAATACTAGAAATGCTTTAAAACACTTTTATTTCCTTAAAAGAGGAAAGAACCTCATAGAGGTAGAGATGAAACCTATTCACCCCTTACTTTACTGCTATTATAAGCAGTTTCTACAAAGCTCAGAATGACCTGTGACTTTTGTTTTTTGGGTGACATGTTCAAAAACTTCACTGTTCTTTCATTTTCACCACGCAGCATCAGCTACTTTGTCTTTCCAAAGCAAGTGGGCATGTGAGCACCAGCTGGATCGCCTGGTTTCTTAGCCCAGCTCCCATCCAGAACTCTCAAACGAAAAAAGGCCTCTTGGTTCTTATAGCCAGTTTCAGGCTCAGAGACATGGGATGATGGCTTGCTCAGTTTATAAATCCAGATAACCCAAACCTGTGTCAACAGTGATATCCTCAGGACATAAAAAATGTAGCTTTTGACCAAAAGTGTTTTTGACTTTTACCTTACTTGCAGCTTTGCAGAGATCTGCACTGGGACGGAGGCTAGCGGGAACTGCAAACTCCATCTCCTGTAATGAAACTGCTCACAACTGCCTGCTCCTGGTTCTTTGTCTGCTTTTTGGAGAGGCCCTACTCTCCTGTGTAGACACAAGAGATTTCAGCTGAAACACAGGTCTCCCCTTTGCTGTCTGCCCTTGCTTCCCGAGACTTAAGAGGAAATCGAATGCTGCAATATAAGCACGCAGGTTACACTTGTATTTAGTTCAATGGCCTCTTCTTTCTAACAGTTTACTTTGTCTCTTCTAATTCAAGCATGTCAGTAGCAAGTATCATATCTGTGACATCGATAATAAAAATCCCATTGTAAATGCCGGGGTGTCATTTTCCATTCTGCCTAAACAATCCCGAGCTTTGTACTTTCTGGAGTGGCCTCTGTCTTTCACAGGTGACATTTGCAAATGGGGATCCGCATGCGTGAGGCACGCAGCTCTCATTTCCATATGGACAGGCTGGCATAAGTGCACTTTGTGTCAACCAAGAGGCCAGTCTGCAGCAGGCGGGAATTTGACTATACTGGATTTACAGTGAGGGAACAGGCCCTCCTCCCTCCACAGGAGTGCCAGCCTGGTGGAGGCAGTGGAGGAACACTGCGGAGTAGCTGGCAGTGTCACATCCAACTCCATGCTCCTTGTTTAGAGGGGAAAATCAGGGAAACCTGAAATCCACAGGCTTGTGTGCTTGGACTCTGAAATGTTTTCATTGACATACTATGGCCCTAGGGTACCTAGGGAAGTTGACTCCTGACTAGTGTGGAAAGCAGCCAGTGGTGGCAGTTCCAGAGCTCCAGAGCAGCTGGACCGCTCCGCAGGGTCTCAGAGATGTGGAAGACAAAACTCCCAGCTGGACAGAGCTCATTTGGAAAGAACCGACACCTTTTCTGCATCACCACCATGACTTCTGTGTCTCTGTCAGCGTGGCAGTGGCAATGTGGAAGGAACTGTGCTCCCTTCTCAGAAGAGGAGAATAATTTTCAGAAAATGTGACCCTTGGGAAGGCTTAGTTTACGGAGTAGGGTGTCAAAATTGTGGGTTTTTTTCGTGATCTTACCCGTCTTAGAATTACATCATCATTTATATACTCTCCTAAATCACACCAATTACTCTAAATATGTACCGACATATACCAAAGTAGCTAAAAAGGAACAATTACGATGATATTTGGCATGGTTACAGCATCTGTGAAAAAGACATCTTTTATGTGTAACACAATTTGTCCAGAATTAATGAAAATATCCAGGGCTGTTTTTATGAAGTAATTTGTCACATTAGACTAAAAAAACCTAAGGTTATGTTGGACATGAAAAGAAACTCCCTGAAGGTCAAAGCAATTAAACATTGAAACAACCCATCAACCCAGGGGTCACTGAGGCCTCATCTAATGAGAACGTTCAAACGAGAGGAAATCCTGCAATCGTCTCTACTCATTTCTTTGCCAGGTTAAATACCCATTTGAAGTCCTGGCACAGCACAGCCAATGGAAAAATTCCCATGGGCTTGATTGGGACTGTGTTTTTTTTTTTTTTTCCCTTGGATTTTAATAAAACCTTTGTATCTCAGTCAGATCTGGAATAGTTTGCATCTTTTATGAATTCCTGTAAATGAAAAGACCCACAAGGTACTTAGCAGTAGCATCTTCAGTATTTTTTTCCCCCTTCTTCTGTGTAAATACTAACTGCTAACATTTGGATGTTGCAAATTGATTCAGATTTAGTTGTTTCTGAGGGAACTCGTGTGTGTGTATTCACAATCAAAAAAGAACTACTGAAGAAAGCCTCTTTAGAAGAGAACAGTCCAACAGGAGAAGAGTATTTATACAGATCTGAAGAGATTATAGTGTGATTTTAGCATTCAGTCAAATCTTTTCATAGTTTGGAAATCTTGATAATAAAAAGGACTCATCACTAACACTCTGAGAATTTGCGTGCTGCCCTAACCTTCTGGAATTAGATATAAGAAGACTTATAAATACCTCTCCTCTAAAACTGGTTTTGAAAAATGCCAGGTAAGCTCATACAGATTTGTGGAAAGAGCTACGTGTGTCAAGTGCTACCAATTTCTTTGTGAGCTTCACACTGGCAAACTGTTTTATATCTGGTAATGACAGCACAGCACAGAGCAGTTTCGTGGATGCTTCTTCCCTTTTTTGCTTTACTGCTTTGGTGTTGTCATTAACACTGCTCCCTCTTGTTTTCCACTCTTTCAATTCTTCTTGGTGTATGAATACAAGAGAAGTGTACATTACTCGGTTATCAGTGTTATGTTCTATAGGATATAATTTCCAAAGGCAATTCCGTGCTTTGGAGCAGGTTCTTTTACTATAAACTAACAAAGCCAAGGAAAAAAGGAACTAACATAGTTGTGAGATATTTGTGCATTCAATATATTTTTATATTAGACAGAAGCATAAAAGACAAAATAAGTGCTTGGGACTATGTGCCATAATCTGTCCACGTGCAGAGGTCCATGGGATTCTGTACAGGGACTGGGAGCAAAACCAGTGCAAGTTTGGAATTCATTAAGTGGTGATGAAACATGATAGCTTTTCATTTGTAGCAGCTGAAGTCATGATCCAGTTACATTCAGAAAATGCATTGTTTATAAGACAAAATTTGGTATTTTGTGCATTTTGGCTAAGTGGGATATAATGCTTTCCTCCTTTCTACACTTGACTGTTTATCAAGTTTTTGTTCAGATGGAAAAAATAGTATTTTGTAGTGTGGAGATGGTGTTACAAGTAAAGACTTCAGCAATCACTGATGCTGATGTTTTATAAGCAATCATCATATACAAATGGGAAATGGCTCAACACATACTTCATAATGATTTATCCATAACTTCACTAATTCTCCACTGTTAAATAGTGATATCAGTGCTCTAGCCGTGTCAGACATAATTCGTGTCTTGGTTTCCTTCCACAGTTGTTAAGTTTGAGAGTTTATTTAATGTGCTTTCTCTGGCAGAACAGAAGGCACATGGAGCTGGCAGTGATGAAATGTAGTGGTACAAGGACATGGAAGTACATTTAGGAAAGGGAAAATTCAAAATCTACTTCCCCACTGTCAGAAGCGCCACAGAAAATCAGTTTGAGACACCTATATTCTTAAAGGAATTAGGATTTAAACATGACACAATCATTAATATTGTCAATGTATAAAACAGCTCAGCAGTGCTTTATGTCTGAAGGGGTTTTTTTATGTCCTGTCACTGCCTTTACATGATGCAGGTACATAGTTCAGCCAGGTTTCAGGCACTGTCTGCTGGCGAAGGAAGAAGCTGAGGTGTTTCTGAAAAACTGCTCAGCTTTGAAAGGAGTGTATTTAGGGCTAAATGAGTGTCCTTCAAAAAAGAATAAATCAGAAGGTTCCTCCAGATTAAGAACCCAGCATTTTGAATATTGATGAAAAAAGTATTGTAAAAGATGTTAACCAAAAGTTTGCAGAAAACAGGCAAAGTCTGAACTCATGTTCACTCTACCAGGAAAGTTTGCAGCCCTATGGAGCGTGCTGGGCAGTGCAGAGTGGGGGTACCCAATGCGTGGCAGGAACCACAACGTACTGTGGGAATGGGAGCATTGCCCTGGCTAAAGGGGTTCTGCCCAACAACAAGAAAAGACAGTCAGGGACTGTTTGTTTCCCCCAAGAACTGTTCTCTCCCCCAGATATTGCTTCTTCAAAGACTGCATTCAGAGCTGAGAGTAGTACCTTCCTGTCATCTCTCCCCTCAGTGTCTGCAAAGGAATGCATTTTTCTCTGAGATGGTACTTATTGTCTGCTTCTCCTGGCAGAAAATATATGCACTTTTAGGGCATGATTCCTCTTATCTACTACTGCTTGAGGAGAAGGATTACTTTTTGGTTAGGTAAGTCCCACCCCAAAGGCTTTGTGGAGATCAGTGTTTTCTGGGGCTTATATTGACCCATAAGGTTTTTCTCCTTCTCCTCTTTTCAACATTTCCCTTCTTCTTTTATTAGGCTGTAAAGCCATACAATCTCAAAAGACAAGTTTTAGATTTAATTTTTGGTCTTTTGTCTTCTCCAACCTAAATGATTCCCTGAAGACAGAGCAATGGCTAACTGAAACCTGGTCCAGGTTCTGTGACCAGGTGCTGGTTCTGTGTGAAGCAGAGATGAGGAGATGCCTCATGAGCTCAGACTCACCCACACAGACCCAGAGGGAAGCTTCATGTTCTAGCTTTCATTTTCAGTGGTTGGCTATGGAAACGGAAGTGATTTTTCACAGCTTGTTCTACCTTACCAGCATAGCCCAGTTTCTTCCAGTTCCTTCCTTTTTTACACTTGGCTGATAGAAGTTGTAAAGAGTAAAGTGTGCTGAATTTTACCATTTTACAAATGGTATCTGTAGACGGAGGTAATAACAACCTTGGAACCAGGCAAAATGGGAGTGTAGAACATGCAGATAATGACAGACAACAGGGAGTAGTGGGCAAACAGGGAGGGCACTGATCTCTCAGGGGTTTCCAGGAGTAACTGGGGAATCTGCCTCCTTTCGAAACTCTCCCTCCTCCAGTCACTAAATGGAGGAAAGATAATGAGCTTTTGTAATAGGCATGGGACTGCTAATAAAAGCTTGTCTTCCTGACATCCCTTTATTGAAATTATTAAGTGTTTCTTTTCATGTTGAAGCAAGATTAAAACAACCTTAGGATATTACTGTTTTATTGGAGGCAGAAATCTACACAGTGCCAGAAGAGACAAAAATCTAACCCAAATTCATACCTACAAGTTGGAGGTGAGGATTTAATCATCTTTTCCAACAGACACAGTCTTACAAAGTGATCTTTTAAGACGAGGCTGACTTTCTTTTGACAGAGATGGACAGAGACATTGAATGATCTCAGTGCCAAAACTAAAAGAATAATGTAGCTGAATCAGCAAAATGTCATGGTTAATAGTATTGAAAGCAACCAAAATAATTAAAAAGCAATAGGTCAGTCACATTGCCACACTCTGAAGACTGTAATAAATAATTAAAAATTCAAACCAACCCAGTCTCAGTATTATGGAAATCAACCTGAACTTCAGGGAAATTTTTTTGTGGCTGGATAGTCAGACATGGGACCATTCTTCCCTTCAACCCACCCCCCAGTTCTTTTCCAAGACCTTAAGGAAGGGAGGTTAAAGAGAAGCTGATAATCCAAGATGATTAGGAGACAATAGTAATTTACTTATGATAACAGAAAAATAGCAATACAACTCAAAACAGATAAAACAGAATCACAAACAAGATGTAGGATTACCCATGTTGAAATAAAAGGATCAAACACTCACAGAGGCATTGATTGCACTTGGGGTTATTTTGAATCTGGATCATGTAAAGCTTTTGCATGAACTTAATTTATTCCTATTAGCTCGGAGAATGTCAAAGGAGAAACTCCAGTATATCAAATTATGTGTCTGCCTAGACGGTTGCAGCATCAGACTGTAGGGTGAATATGACCAACCAAAGTCAAAAAAAACCAGCTAAAAGACAGTCAGAGAAGAGAGATGGGATATGTAAATAGTTAGGCAACAGAAAAAAGCAGCAAAAATTTCTGCAGAAGTTTCAAAAAGGAGTTTTGCTGTGTAACGAAAAGAGATCTTGATCAACTTGAAACAACTTAGTAGGATTGGAAGGCTACCTAGGCTTTTGCTTTCTAAAAGTGACGTTGTCAAACATTTTGAGTGCATTGTCATCTAATTATATATTATAAAACAAAATTGAAATTTGGTTTTCATTTATTTTTCCCTTATTCATTTCCGGAGACACAGAAATACAAGTATCCCATGAAGATGAAATACTGAGTCACTGACATCCTTGACTTGACTTCCTTGTGGGCACTGCGAGGAGCTGCATTCGTCCCACAGGTTGGAGACACTGTTGGGGTGATATGTGCTGCCTCAACATTATGCCCTGCCTCCTGTGGCCCCCCAAGTCAGGTGGGCCCCCCTGGCCACTTTGCTGTCCACAGTTAATTTTACATGATTAGGTAAAACAGCAAGCCGAAATACAGAAAAACCCCATGCTGTAAGTTCTTACTCCAGTAAGGAGATTGTACCTTACAGCCAGTCTTATCAACAAAGCAGGCATGAAACAAAGCAAAAGATGTGTTTTGACATCTACCTGAGCTTCTCCCACTAAGACTGTCAAAGGGAAGTATATCAAAATCCTTTCTGATCCAGGTGGCTCATTAATCAGTTCTTTTCTTGACAAATTCACCATTAACTGAATGATCCATTTCAAGACTGGTGCATAAATCCAGTTTAACAATTTGTCAGTAGAATGGAGGAGTTCAAAAATCTCTTCACCAAAATCATGAGTTATGCCAGTATTAGTTTTGAATTAAAGTTTAAACAGGGTAGACTATAGAAAGACATAGGAACAGATTTCATGTTTGTTGCAATAACATCCATTCCAGTTATTCCACTGAATCCAGTTGAGTTCCAAACAATTCATGCTTTCTGCTGAAGTTGAATTTGGTTAATAAATCTGACTGCTGGCAGACAGGACAGCATATTATTAACAGCACCTTGCACATTGTTTTCAGCTGTAGATCCCAAAATGCGGACTGGACACTGAAGATCCTAGCTGTGACCTTGATGCCAGCACACCCATAAAATATCAAGATTCATACAGAGGTTTTTGTGATGTTAGTAGGAATATGTAGATCTCATAGGTAGGAGTCATAACAAACACAGTGGGCCAAGTTCACTACTGATGATGACCACGGTAAAATGTCAGCACAGGTAAGATCTGAGACTGGTGTAAGCGGCTCAAAAGGTAACGTACTGATTCCATACTGATTCTGAGTCAAAGGATCCTGTGAAGCTGAAACTAACAACTACCAGTGCAAGAGGACAATGCACAGATATAGATTCACCAAAACATACCCTTCACCAGCATCTTTCTGTGTTATAACCTTTAAGAGCCCAGTGGAGGAGAAAGGTGTTGTTAGCAGGAAAACATCTGGAGAGGTCATGATTCTGCTCTTCTACATGCATCCCTGGCATCCCTCAGTCCTCCAGGCTTCTGCTAGGTGCTAACTTAATAACTTGCTTTGGTATCTACATAATGACTTCCTCCTTGTGTCTATCCATACAGTTTACAGCTGCTGTAGAACTTACAGTGAACTTTAGATTTTGTTCAGCTGCTCTTTTTTCTAAATTTTTTCCCCAGGAAATTGATTCATAGGGAAATACCTCCACACCTTTTCACCCAGTCTAGAAATCTTATCCAAAAATCAATTCTACTAACTTGTGATTGCATTTTATTTAAAGCAAAATGATTGGTTGGAGTTTTGATTCAGAGGAAAGTACAAGATAGGGAGAAATCTGATGTCTTGCCAATAAACATCAATTAATGTTGCAACTACATAAACAGAATCAAAAAAAGAGTGGCACCACTGCCCCAGTTTGTCCTGAAACAGATGTAGCAGGATATAGTCATCCTCAAAAGAATGTTTTACTATTTTTTTTTCAGGAAAGGATGTTTAAAAAGTGCTTGCTGCAAGCAAAGCTAATAAGTTGCTCTGTTAGCACTGAGATTTACAAAAATTGATTTCCTATTGCACTGTGTCTTCTGACTGGATCCTAGGGTGTCTGGTAGGGCTCAAGGAATGAGCAGAGTTTATGTGGGGGTTGGGGTGTTTTTCTCTCTCAGTACCTTCCCTGGCATTTCTTGGTGGGCACAAGCGGCCTTTAGTTGCCTTCTCAGAGAGGGCATTGGAAAGGTCTGTCTCTTCTGTCGTTTGCTTCTCTACATGAAACATTTAGGAAGAACAGCTTTGACCATTGTGCACTTCTTTTAGGTTAAGCTGAAAGTGCTCATGAGTTCAGGAGGAAGGAGGGGTAGAGGGGCAATGGTACCTCTGTCTTTTACACCCACAAGAACAAGTTTGTGCCAAACCAGCAGGACCACGCAAGCCCTTCTTTCTTAAGAAAGCAAGACTCAAAATTCCCATTGGCTTTGCAGAGCTCTAAGCCAGGATTGTTGCTAGATATCCCCACGGGATCAGCTGGGCTGATACTAGAATTACATTGAGAGTTATGCTAAATGTGTTGAGCATCATATGATAGGCGTTTTACAGGGGGTATTATCCTTGTGATGTATAACGAGTACTTCCAGGCTGTGTAGGACAAACCTGCAGGGCATTGCAGGGACACAAAGGATAGTGGGGCTGAGGAGGTGGGATGCATAAGCCTGGTGTAGCAGAGATCATCCCAGTTGCAGTTTTCAGTGTCACATCCAGCTGACACAAGGACCAGGGAGAAAAGAATCCCTTTGGGTCTGTAGACAGAGGAAAAGCTCTGGCTCAGTGGGTTAAGGAATAGACGAGTACGAGCCCGGCCCAGAGGGTGGTGAATGAATGAGCTTCCTCCCCCTCTCCGTTCCAGCAGTGATCAGGATTCCTTTCCCAGCCCGCCCCCGGGATTCCTTCGTCAGGAGGAAAAGGGAGAAAAGCAAACCCTTTTTCTTCATGGGGTGCAGCAGGGGCACAGAGCAGCGCTCCCCGCCTGCGCTTCCCCTCCGCACCCCTGTGCTGGCTTCTGGGGACTGCAGACAGAAGTTGAGAGTTGTTCTTATGAAATGCAAATACATTTGCAGGACTCTTCCTTCCACTGAGGGCAAAGACAGAATCCAAGTGAGAAAGGCACATGATTGAGATTTGCTTTTTAACATTGTCTGTTCAAACAGAAAGATGAATTGAGACCCCTTTGAAAATGTGGTCCTTATCATTCTTTGAGCAGAATAAATAAGGTGACTGCAGCTAATATTACTTTTCTAACCCTGTCACCCGGAGATTTCAGCACATTTTGTGAACTTTCCTCACTTACCTCTCTTAGAACCCATCTCTGCAGACGGCAAGTACTAATTTCTTCATTTTGGAGGAGGGAACTCTAAGTGCTGATGAAAGGTTTTGCCCAAATACTTCAGGAAACCTGTAGCAGAGAGACGAAGCAGAATAATTTGAAAAATTATTCTGCCCTTTCACATTTGTGTCATTGTTTCCTTTTAATTCAAAAAACTTCAGAGATTTGCATTGCAACAGACATTTTCTAGGGCACTTTCTAACATCCTGAGCACACTGAAGTGTACCAAACCCACTGAAGTCAAAAGACAATCTTTAAACTAAGTTGCTGTGGGAGCTGGTCTTCATTTGGCTTATGATCAATAGCCCACAATAACACTGGGTCCAAGAGATTATAAACATTAATCTTGACTCAGAACTATTTAGGACCATTGACTAACCTTACAGAAAGTCAGTGTATGTCTCTGTAAATTTAATTCAACTTAAAAACATTATCTTCTTCACATCATTCAAAATATCCTTTAACCTTTCCTGGGGAAGATGTCTTAGCACAGTGGACATAGTTGCAAATGCATTTCTGTCTGGCTTATTTTGCCTTCTTTGTTAGTAAATCCTACTGTGGTGCACACTTAATGAAACAGCAGACCTGTTTTTTTTCTTTTTTTTTCCACTTGGAGGAAAACTAACAACCAACTAAACCGCCATACCAGTCGTGCTTTGTTGGTTGCATGTGTACCCACTGATAGACAGTTTTGAAACAAATTAGAGGGCTGAATATGAGCAGAGTCATAGACTTGGTCTTTGGATCCAATGGTGGAAGCAACTGTATGTGAGCATTTTTGACTTTCTCAAGAGTTTTTGTTGCTGTTGTAAACACTTTCAGTTTAAACCTAGGTCATAGACCAATATCTTCTTAGAGGCATACCCATGTCTTATCTGGAGATGCGTTTGTGTCCCTTAGCTACATGTTTACAAGGGCCCATTTTAGGCAAAAACATTCCAAAAGACCAGCTTGGATGTGCTTCTGCCTGCTAGCCAGAAAAGAATCTTCTTCCTTCCCCTTCCCCTTCCCCTTCCCCCTGCCTCTTCCCTTTCCATAGCATATTCTGGATAAAATTGGTGCTGAGGCTTATGGGGAAAAAAGAAAGAAAAAGGGTAAAAATAATAATCTGGGTAATAACTGGGTAGTAGTTTCTCCTGCTACAGTCATTTCAGTGTATTGGCTCGGCTTGGTATCACTTTCTCTTCAGCTGGTTCACTGAAGAAGCAGGTGTTATAAGACTTGCAAAAAGCTGATTTGGGACTGCTGAGATGCCTTTTTTCCTCCACGTGGGACACCGTCACATCAGGCATGTGACAATACTGGTCAGCATGAAACCACGTGAGAGCTGAGGGACCCCAGTGCTGGGGGATGGTGTCATCCTCGCTCCAGCAAAGAGGATCACTGTGGGGAGCAGAGGGAAAGAGACCCTGGCACTGACCTGCAGGTGTGGAAGGAAGGAAGGAAGGAAGGAAGGAAGGAAGGAAGGAAGGAAAGGAGGAACTGCAGGGGATGCATTCCCAAAATGTCTGGTTTGACACATTTGGCTGTATGGGTGCAGCTTCATGGAAGATGAGACAGTTGCACTTTTTTACAGCAGAGATAGTTTTGGACTAAAAGACACAAAGAAGCAAATCTCAGAGAAGCAGAAATCTAGAGACAGAATTATAGATACTACTGAATCCCCAAAGTCTTTTTAAACTTCATTTTAAAGGGAAAACAATGGGAAAAAACCTCAAAGGCACATATTTAACTGTTAGTTTCAAAGTAATACCTCCTCAGAGATCTGACTTTATCACTACTGAGAGGAGAAAGCAGAAAATGGAATTGTTTTTGTTGTTCTATCATGTTTATGACATGACAAAAACGTGGAGTTCTTCTGCCTTTTGCTTTTCACCTTGTTGAACTGCTGTCAGACTTCTGTAAATCGTTTGCACCATAAACAAGCTTTGCGAGTGAAAGGGCAAGTGCTGAGAAAAGCCAAAGGCAGAGATTTTATATTGAATTTTTTCTTACAGAGATAACTGACTTCAGCATGGACCAGTTTCACCTAGATCTGGGAAGAAAAGCCAAGCATCACTGAACGCAACAGCATAATGAAGCTCAAGGAACAGCAAATGGGCTAAGACTCTGAAAGTGTTGGCTTCATTTTCAGGCAAAGAGTAAGATAATTGCGGCTGAGAGGATTTGGTTTTGAGCAAGAGCTACTGCCTTGTTTCTCCTCATCATTCCATCCACAGATGTGGGAAGACTGACACCCCTTACACAGGTGTACCACCTGGAAACTGCCTGCTGTGAAGCCCTGGCTGTTACTTATTGCAGTGTAAAATTTGGAGGACTATCTCTCTACTGGCACCAGAGATGGGATACGAAGACAGGAGGAGAAGAGGATGCATTTTACTTGCATGTATGGCTATTGCAGTGTCAGAATCCAGCACAGCAGGCAGTTCTGCTCCTTTGGCACAGAGCCATCGCACAAGGAAAGGACATTGGCGTGGTTTGGAGCATGGCAATGACAGGCTGGGATAACCTGGTCCCATGGGGAACTGCTTGTTTCAGTACAAAGTGAGAGGCTTAGCAAGGCAATGTGCTTCTGTTGTATCTTGCCAGGTCTTGCAGTAGAAGCACAAGAAGAAGTCTGGAGAGGTAGGGCCACACAAATAAATGCATCTTCAGCTCACTGAAGATTGCATAGGTTCGGTTTGCTCCCATAGTGTCCTCCTTGCAAATATGGTACCCCAGAGAGATGAAGAATAGTATTTAAGGAGCTCAAGAGCCATTACGGCTCTTACATTACATGGATAAACCCAGATCCCCCTGTGCTGGAGCCCACTAAATCCAGGCACATCTCATGCAAATACCTGCAGACTAAGTTCACCTTGTGCCTCCAAGGGAGAAATTTGTGTGATTGGTCTCTTCAGTAGTTCAAGGTGCAAGAACCTTTCTGTCTTACATGCTTAGATCTGCTTTGGTTGTTACATCTGGGACCTTTTAGAAAATCCTGTGACACAGTCCAGTACTAATTACTTTTCTTTAAACATCTTTTCTTTTTCTTTTGTCTTCCAAATTTTATGCGACCCTTTCACCGCTGCTTCAGTATGTGTCTACATGATTTACACAATGGAGGTCTTAATATAACAACAAACTCTTTAAAATATCACAATATCAAGAATCGTCAACGAAAAGCACAAGTACATCTCTCAGAAATGAACAAAAAAAAGAGCCTGAGTTTAACTGGTGCTATGAAGTCTCAGAGTGTTGTGCACTGCTGGGCACTCTTGGCTGGGTATTCTGCCTATGGAGGGTTTAATATTTTTGACACCAGGGATTTTCCATATAAGTCTACTCTGAATATGGAACTTAGATGAATTATCTGGTGCTTTTACCTCCTTACTGGGGAAGAAACTGAGGAAGGGCTAGTCCAGAAGGGGAGAAAAATAAATTATCGATATTTATCTGATGAAGCTGATCAGAAATTCACACAATTAAAGGACATACAGGGTATAGAAGACAGGATTTCTCAGGAGATGTTGGGAAAACACAGGTGAAAGACTGAATAAGCATGTCCTGCTCACCAGCCAGGAAGGTACTGTGGTCTGAAAGATGTCAGGGGCAGAGAGAAAGACCAAAAGGATCTGGGTGTAATAGTATGTCTCTTCAAACCAATGGACAAGGTGAGGAGGAAGGGGACCAGAAGAGGAGAGAGGGATCATAAAGATTTATACTCTTTAGATCTGTGCATTTCTATGTCACTAAAGACAAGACAGTGTGATTCTGAAACTCTTGACTATTTAATCTCAGATGGCTATCTAAGGCACCTGGCAGGAACTCATTCCTGGAGATGTTTGCTCCTCACCATGGACTGCATAGGGACTCTTGGTAGAAGGAACCTTTCCTTCAGTACTCCAGGACCTAATTTTTGTCTCCAAATAACAAGCTTGTGGTTTTCCTAAGCGAAACTGGCAGTCTGAATCTTGTCCCCAGAGTGTTTCTTAATTACACTATGGCAGTTAATCTGTAGAGATGCTCCTTGAAGATTGGTCTGAAAATAAAGCTAAGAATAAACTCAGGTGCCTTGCTGAAGCAGAGCCTAAGTACTGATTTTTAAAGGCAAGACCCCAAACAACTTTGTCTGAGCCTCGAACTGACTATGAAGTGTGTGATGATCATGAAAAAGAAATAATATGCATTTGTGGGATAAGAATTTAAATTATGATTGGCACTAGCAATCTTTGGATCCCACATGGCTTGAGAATGCTCTGATGAATTTCATTGATGTCCACTTCATTCAAACAGGCATCAAAAGTGTTGTTACATCCTGTTTCCAGGAGTTGTGACTCACTCCAAAGGGAGAGCTCAGCTCAAGCCCAGGGTCAATCCTGCAGCCACTAGTAGTGCTAAGGAGAGGCTGGCAGGAGATTAGACAGAAATGTACATTCAATAAAATCAAAAGGATTTTGTCTCCCTAAAGGTTTGGAAGAAATGAGTTTATAGATAACTGTTTGCCCTATGGACATCATTCTTTAACTTTCACTGAGGCAGCACATGCTGTTATCCTATAGATACCCAACAAAGCAAATGATAAGGAATAGATGATTTTCCTTGCCAGCTCTGTAGCACATTTAATACTTTTTTTAGGATAGATCTTCTATGAAACTTGTATCAACCTCAAGGTTATTTTTAATGGCTTCATGATTTGCCAGCTACTAATGGTATTTCTTTGGAAGCCTCCAAAACCATCCCAAACCTCCACTTTCAGACTTTCATTTAATTGTCTGTCTAAGAGATTGCAACTTTGAAGACAAAGTCCCACAGCTTCGATCTTCTTGATCCTTCTTTGACTCAGCTTGACATTTGGATTTTTCCATCTCACCCTTATGCAACTGAATTACGAGCATTTTCTTTTACAATCAAGATCTTTGATAATTTTCTACATGGCTTAAATCTCAGAAATTAATTGATAACATAGTCTTTTTAAAGCCAAGTTAAAGATTAAAAGTTAGAAAGTTTCCTAGTGAGCGATAGAGTAATTTCTAAAATGTTTTTTTACATTTCCTTGCCTAGTCTTGCCTTGCCTTGCCATCTTCCCTTGCCTCTTCCTCTCCTAGACAAGGTGTACTGAACCCTTAACAGAAAGATACCACACTGATGACTAGGTGTTTTCAGTTAACTTTTTTCTCATTTGAAGTTGATCTGAAAATTTTATTTTGATTTAGAAGTGCTGAACTGACTTTCTGAAAAATCTCCCTTTATCATGACAGAGACATTTTTAGTTAACCATCTTTTAAAAAGACATTTCTTGCTCTAAAACTCTGATACTCTGCATTACTTTCAGGAATAGATTTCATGCCCCCTTCACTGTTTGAATTTTATCTTCTTCGCTGGGATGACAGAATAAAAGACTTGCAATAAACAGTGTATTTGGTGATTTTTTCCCCCCCGTTTTGGGATTACCTGCGAACAAAGCTATCAGAAATGAAAAGAGAAGTAGATTATTACTGGTCACCAGGCTACGTGGCACCACATCTCATGTGGCCACCAGCACAAATCAGCTGCTGCTTTACAGCACGTTTCCAACTGGAAAGTTGGGTGGTTCTCCGAGATGGATAGTACAGCTGAGCAGCTGCTGAGATCACTCATCACTGTGGGCATTTGGTGTGGAGGGACCAGGCAAGGCTGCTCTGAGTGTCCCCATCACAAATCTGTGTGTATGCTGAACTTCATGAACTTCTCATGGTTATGACAGGACAGACCATGGAAACTTTATGTGAGCTGTTTTTTGTGAAAGGTGAGATGTTGACACAGTATTTATACAGTATTTACACAGTAGATCATCCAGTCATTGTCACCTGGGGAGCATTTCCGGAGACACAGACAGCAGCTGGACAGAGGTGATTGATCTACGGCAGACTTGGACGGACATGATGCAATACTGTGGCTGTTGCTTCTTGGCGGAGTCAGAGAAAATAATGGGCTGAGGTTAATTCATGTCATCCCCCAGAACCAAAATAGGAGCCCCAGGGTTTGCAAGCGAAGCAAGGGGTCTTTGGGGTACTGCCTGGTGTGCAGAGCTTGCCCTTAATCTGTTCCCACAAAAGCTGTGTGAAGAAGTGGATGCAGCAAGGTATTGGCATTCACTTTCATATTTGGGATCCTGAAATTGCTGATTAGCTGTATTTCAGATGCTTCTCTGCTGTCAGGAAGAACTTTGGAAGTTCAGGAAGAACTACATGCACTAGCAGTCTTTGAGGAAGAGAAGGTACTGAAAGCAAGACAGTGCTGTTGGCAGCCATCTAACTTGGCCAGTGACATATTTGTGCTTTAGATGGTGTGCCCTGCACATTTGCTAGGTTCAAGCAGAATGCTTATTTTTGCCTATTTTTCAATGCTATATTTCAATGCCTATTTTTATTTGGCATTGTTTCTGCACATGGTAAGTTATTGATTTGCAGGTCTGGTACAGGTAAGCAGAACTTGTCTGCCCTCACTGCTGTGGGCATGTGAGGACAGGAAAGGAAGTAAAGGGCTCCTTGCAAGGCAGGCTAAACACCATGTGATGCTGGTGAGATCTACATAGTTTGAACTATTTTAATCATTTTTTAATCAGCTTTTACTACACAACAGCAATTTATTACAGGGGTTATGTGATTATAGACTTACTGAGATTTTACTTGTTGGCTTACCATAGTTTTTATGGGCTTATGATGATTTTAGGCTTTATGTGCTAATGACATTTTCTAACTTTGCTAAATGCTTATCTGTACAAAGTCCCTGTTACCCTTGTCTTGGCAGAAGAGAACACTGCTGCAGGTTGTCCCATTTATTAACCAAATATTCAAATCAGGGTAAAAATAATTTAACATGCACTACAGACTTTTTATAAGTTCAGAATAAGTGATGTTCCACAAACACTGTGCAAATGCGTGCACCTGTAGCCACATATGCTTGCATAACATATTCGATGCTGTAAAAGGATAGGAAGCTCTAAGCCCTGAGCATCAAAGTGCTCCATCTCCAAAATGTATTTGTTCCCACAAAAGTTGCCAAGCTGGCAAGGCTTCTACAGTGGTGCAGTGAACCCTAGGTGCCAGAGTTGTCTCCAGAAGTTCCTGTTTTTTCCACCTCTGCTACTGAACAGAAGGAGCTTCTCCAGCCACAGGGAGCAGGACAAAAGGATTCTGCATGCTCAGGGACAGTTTCTGAGGTTTTGTCAGTTGGATAGCTTATCAGTGATAACTCTTGGGACAGCACCAGCATGGTCCTGGCATGAGGAAACTGCCCTGAGGCTTCATGAACATCCTGCTGATACCAATGGGCATTGAGATATTGGAAGCCTAATTAAGGCAATACAGTAAAAACAAAGGAAAAGTGGAGTTTCTCGAAGATGTAGACACTTCTGTCGATCATGACATAACTGCAGTATCAGTAGTGTTCACATCATGGTACCTTGAATCTGATAAGCTGAACAAGGACTGGCATAGACAGGGGCAGGGTGGAGGGGATACAAGGCAGAAAGTAGTATGGGATGTGTGTACGGAGAACCACCGGTATGGTTGTTAAGGACTTCATTGACTGGACTCTAATAACCCCAAATGAAACTCTGAGACTGGCCCACAGTTTTGCGTGCAGACTCTTCCTTGCCCACAAAGCAAACCCTCTGGTTTGGGTACAACTATCTCTTCCCTCCACCCTCCATAGCGTGTTTAAAAGTTTTGAGGGGAGGTTGGGGGCCTCTCTGCATGCCACAAGACTTGGAAAACTGATACTTCAGTTTCAAAATGAACTTTATAAGGGACCAACCTAATCCACCTAAGCCATAAACCTCTCCACTGCCTAAGGAGAATGTCAGGAGGAGGATGGCACGGTATGTCTGAGGACAGTTTGGAGTGATCTTGCAATTCAGGACGTTATCTATTCCAGGCTTCCCTTGTGCTAGTCTAGATACAGGCAAAAGGTGCCGGGGGCTGTTGTGAGCAGAAAGGTTATCCTGGCTTTGCTGCTTGCTTTGTCTGTGTCACAGCCCGAGAGAAGCCAGCAGGCTGCTGCTGAGTGTGAGATCAAATAAAGATGGCCATGGCAGGGGACAGCAGCAGCCAGCCCAGCTCTGCAGATCTTCCCGCAGGCTCCTCGTACCAGCTCCATTCCTTCTTCCTTCTCTCCTAGTCCTGGGGCAAGAACTGCCCCAGATATTCTCTGCCTGGTAGGAAAACCCCACTGTGTCAGCGGCACTGTGACCCTTTGGGCTGGCTTTGGCTCTGGGTTTCTCTACACTTTGCTGGGTGGAGGGCTCCCAAAAAGCAGTTCAAAGATCCTGGAAATTACCCTCAAATAAACAAGTTTGCCTTACCAGTCAGCACTGCATTTTTGTCTTCTGTTTCTCTGTTCAGTGTTATGAGGAAATAAAACATGAACTAGTTTTGTAAGCCAGCATTAATGAGAACCTCATCATCTGTTTCAGTCACTCAGACTACTAAGACTGGCTTTTAGGGTGATTCTTGTGTCAGAGATGAGAAAGTTAGACAATAGACACTAGAGAATCACTTTAAAAACCTCCACAATCCTGCACTGAAATCCCATCCAGTAACGGAGAGAACCAGCCCTTGGCTGGCTGAGACGCCGTCACATGAGTGTCCAAAACAATGAACACACAGTGTCGACAGCTGAGGCCATTGAACTTTATGTCACTTCCCAACTGCAGCATTTCTCGTAATTTATGGTTATACTCGCCTTTCAACCTTTAAAACCTTTTCCCAAGTATTTGCAGCATTCTCACATAAATATTGCTACAAAAGTAACATCAACATTTAGTAGCTGTTTTTCAAGAATAACCGTGTGACACTATTATAGCATTCCATTAAACCAGCTGCAGTGTGGGGAAGGTCTAAATCAAATCATGCCCACTAAAGGTAACGTTTACACATATACAAGGGAACAATGGATGGGAAAAGTTTATTCTGTTTCAAGGTTTAAATGACAGTTCTGTCTCCTTTCATGGTTATGCAAGATGTCTCTCTCTGGTGAAATGACCCAGAGTGGACACAGACAGCAGCTTACATTCCAGTGCTATTTGTTACCTCCTCAGGAAAAGTTGCAACTGCAAAAATCTATGGTTTGGTCTATTTATTTCATGTGGTATTTTTAGGGGAAAAAACCTTATTTCAAAGGAACAGAGAATGTTGTTTTTTCATTTCAGCTATCAAATGTTGTGAAATGATTAGTAAAAAAATTCCTTGCCAGAATTGTTCACTGTCCAAAATGCATCGCTATGACTCAATGTAAATGACAGTCAGTTAGCTTGCATATAGATACGTACTTAATTGCCTTCATCCCTCCTGTCTGAAGAATGCACTTAAGCATATGCTCATTTAAACACATATGCTTCATTTCTGTTTAGGTCAACATGCTTTGAGCACGTGCTTAAACATAAGCAAATGCTTTAGTGCTCCTCTTGAATAGGGATGCTTTTCTGAGGCAAAGCCAAAGAAATACTCTTTTGTAATATTTCTCCTTACCTTAGCCTGCCTCTTGCTCCAGCTGCACTGTTGGAGTACTCCTGCTCCTCCTCCTTCCCAAAAACCAGCTTACCTTCCCTCCTCATCTCCCCCGTGTGACAGACACACACAAACCACACCGTTCTGGCAGCTGACCTTGTACATCGGGACTGGTAAAACTGCCCATCGTGGAGAGAGGTGAAGGGCAGGGAGGCGGAGGTCTGTGGAGGGACAGAAGGGCAGCTACACTGAGGAATGCTCAGTGTTCCCTGAGCAGGGCAAACATCGGCAATGCATGAGGCTGCTGAGAGGGCGGGAGAAACCAGCAGCACCTCTGTTGCGCCCAGCCTGCCCTGCTGCAGGTGCAGGGACTGGGGGCAGCGTCCGTGGGACTCTGTTCCCACATGGCCCCGGGCGAGCGTGGCGCCGCAGCCTGTCCCTGTGCATCCGGCAGAGCTGCGTGATTTCAAATCACTTTGCTATAACTTTTGCCTGCATCCTGCCCCCTCCCAGCCTTCCTGTCTCGCTCCGGGCTGCGGCGGTGGCTGGTTGAGATGGAGTGCCTCTGCTCGGAGGTGTACGTGGGTGCTTCGCTGCCGACACCCGAGGCTCAGCTGTGGAGCTGTGTGGGTTCCCTGCAGGAGAAACATCAAACCTCATGGCAGTGTCAAAACCTTGCCAGCAAACCACAGGGCGATGCAGGGCTCTGTTCCTGCTCTCCAGCGGGCTGCAGAGCCTGCCCAGCTGCTGCAGCAGGTGACGTCTGGCTGGGCGGTGAAGCCCCTGTGCAAACACGTGCTTGCGAGAGCCTGCAGCGTTCAGTTGCACTTCGGAGCTGTATCTGTTGTGCGTTATCAGCTTAATTAAGATAAGGATATGGAGTTTATGCTGTATTCCCATAAATGACAGGGCAGGGATATGAATGATTTATATGGCATTAATTGTACTTATGAAGCTTGGGTTTGTCGATATGCATTAACAAAACCATCATTTGAATCCGAGTAAGCGAATGAAAGTACAAAAATTGTTTTTTTTCCCTCAACTACTTTCAAAATCCCGCTCTTTGCAAAAACAGCCAACACACAATGGGCAAAAAGTTGGAAGGGTCAGAGTCTGGACCGTCTGGGCAATAACTAATAAAAAACACATCCCAAGGCAACTTTAAGGAGTGAATTTGATTCAGCGAAAGAAGACTGGTTCCTCTCCCTGCCTTGCAGGTAATGTGTTTGGCTGTGACGGCAGCAGATTATTTGTTCTTTTTTTTTTTTTCCCTGCCACCGAACTAAAGAATGCATTGTGGGAAAACCGTCCTGACACATGACACTGTGCAAAGGAGGATCACAGCGTGAGGCAGCATCAAGGGGCTTACTTGGTCTTGATGCACTCTTGCACAGCATGGGGCTCCAGAGATGAGTGTCTCTTCCAACGAAAGCACTGGTGCAATTTGCACAACTCTCATGAGAGCGCACGGTGAAGCTGCTCTCAAAGCCCTCATGTAAACAGGGCTGGGGAAAGAAAAGGGAGAGTAAAAGAGCCTGCACCATGCACGGGAAAAAGCACAAAAGGAGATGGTTCAAAAGAGCCTGAGCTAAGGAGGAGGGGAGTTGTGAGGGAAGTGGGGATGAGGCGGGGAGGGGAAGGGGCAGAAAATTAAATCAAAATATTAGAAGCAGAAGGGAAAGTCTTAGTAACGTAATGGAACAGTTAGCACTGCAGTGACGAGAGCGGTCAGGAGAAGTGAAGTGTGGGAAGACACTGGATGGCAATGCACAACTAGAGATTTAGCTTTCAAGGCAAAACCACAGCTGAGATGCGCTCTGAAGACTGTGCCTCAGATATGCAGCCCTTAAACTTCTTCAAAACCTCCTAAGTTCAGATAATAAGTTTGCATAAAGAGAGAGAGGGAGGGGAAGAGAAAAAATAAAGGCGGCTGTAAGTGCTCCTCACTAGCCTGTCTCTGAGCAACAGGCCCTCCTGTACTCACTCTCCCTTGTTGCTCCTGCTTATCATAATATGCCACTTTTGCGCATCAAATTTACATTTCAAAAAATGCTGTATCGCTGCTCTAAAATTAATTATTAATCTTTCATCAGTCCCTTCCATAGATACATTTTTAACTTTGATTTTGCTACCCGTTCGGGGGAGGGATGGGAGAAGGGGGCGGGGGAGAGAAGATCCTTTAATCTTGTCACTTTTCTGTGGGGTTCTCCTCTCGTGTGCTGCTACTTCCAGGCCTGCATGTCCCCTAAGCGCTCGGGAGGTACAACTTTAGTTTTTCTGCTCTCTCGGAAAAGAATCTTCCCACACTTTTGAGAGCATGAATATTTTCACCCTGCAGGATGCAAGGCAGAGAAGCGCCTGCTCTTCTTGTTTGACCTTCAGTAACGTGAAGCTGTACTGATAAACTGAGCCCCAGGCTAAAGAGCTGGGTGGATTATATGCCCCTGCAAGGGAAAGAGATCTGGGTGGGGTTTATAGGGCTTACCTAGAGTGCAGTATGGGCCTATTCATCAATCAGCTCCTCACAGTGACTTGTAGGCAATGGTCTGAACTTTGGTTATTTACTGTTCAAGGTAAGCAAGTACTGGAAATGCAGTCATTTGCTCTTAGTTTATTGAAGACTAAGTCCTTCTCTTGCCTGAAGTAAAAAGAAAGAGGGGCAAGGGGAGAACTGTGTGTGTCGGATGAATACTGGAGAGATGTGAGCTGCTGGCAAACTCCATATTCGACCCACCCCTGGTCTGGAGTTGTGGCAAATGCTATAATCTGCCTGAAGGAGCGGGAAAGGGCTCACACAAGATGCAGTTATGATGAGATGTTTTTATGGGTTACACAATAAACACATTCCTTTTTACCTCTGCGGATGTACTGATCAGTGGCTTCATAGCCAAATGCACATGTGTGTAGGTGTCCACACACACACAGACACAGACACACAAACGTGTGCTTTTACTCACCCCTTCCCCCAGAAATATGCCATCTGGACGTTCATGAAACTGAAGTGCTGTGTGTAGGCTGCTTCCTCGAACTAAGGTGGAAAGACTTGACGTACCCTATCATATTCACTGCATTTTGCTCAAAAGGGACAAAAAATTATCACATTGAAAGACAGATGTCAACACAACATGGCATCTAGTTAAAGGCCAAATTCTCCCAGTTATAAACAGCAATACTTTACATCGCATTTTTAAACTTTCTACTCACATGTACAGTACAGAATGTGTACTCTTTTCAGAAGCTGCTTTGCTGTGAGTTGCTGGGTGTATGTGTCGGTAAATGTCTCTCAGGATGTTGGACTTAATCAGAGGTGAATTTGGATCAACACACTATCACTTACCAGAAAATCAGATAAAGTACAGGGTAAAAAGAAAGCTAAAAATTCAGAGCAAAACACACAAGGCTTGTTTTCCACACCCACGACCCCTGCATGTTTCTTCCCCAGTTGTACTTGCCCAGATTATGAATTTATCCCTGCGGTCATCACCTTCAGACTGTGCTTAGGTTATGCAGCCCTCTCAGACAAAAATCTGCAGTGCCAACCAGCAGATCCACTTGAAGGCTGCGTGCTGTAACACTTTCATCTGGGCTATACTTCACCAGTAATAAATCAGCATTCACATGGATGCAGCCAATAGCTCTCACAGCACACCTCTACATAAACATTATCCCCTCTGCCTTTCACAGTTGGAGAAACCCAGCCAGCAAAGTTGCTGGAGGTGAAGAGGGAGACAGCAGCTTCTCTGGATCAAAACTGAAGCCTTGCTCAGTCACACCTTTCCTCTCCATCTAAATACAGCATCTAAATACAGCTGTACATCTCCTCTATGTGATTTATTCTGTATAATAACATGGATTTTTTTTCAAAGCAGACTTTGTTTTCAGTTTGTTGACACTAGTTGTGCATATATGTGTAATTATGTAGGATTATCAGTGTGCTACAGAAGGTCCACTTTGTTTATTATACGTCTACAAACCACTGGAAATTAGTGCCGTGATTCTCCTTGCAGATTCTCATTTGGGGCATGCAAAGTGAGAGCGAGTAACTGAAAGCTTAGCTCATGTTTCATAAATATAAACAATGCTTATGCGGATGTGTGACGGATGTTACACCTTGTTGAGTGCATTGAATTCCTTATAGCCAAATAAAAAAAAAGTGAGATCACATAGGCTTCAGTGTAAGTGTAGTTTCAGCAGGAATGCAGCTCTTGCAAAAATCCAATATTGGCCTTGGGAAATGCCCCTTTTTATCCACATAAGAGCTGAATAATATTCATGGCCAAAAATGCTAAGGATTCTTAATTGTGCAAAGTCTCTCCTCAATCAAAATACAGGCTCTACTTTTCAGTGAGTTACCCTCTCTGCCTGCCCAGCCTGCCAGCCTAGCTGACAAGCTGCATGTATTAGGAGATAGAAAGACTTTTCTTACCTTTCAGGGCATTTTCTTTCCTTTTGAAGTGTTATAATAGTTGTTTTTTTATTTCATCTCAGATTCTTTCTAAAGGTTAATCTTGGGTAATTTTTTTTTAGCTGATCTAGGAGATGCCCTCGATTGTTTTCTTTTCTTTGTTTCTTGGGACAGGTCTTTCCCCAGGACCAGGACATCTTTATCCTTCCACACTTGCATTCCTCTTTCTGCACCATGGGCCTATGTAAAGACTTTGACCAGTGCTACCTTTCCCCACCTACTGCTCTTCCCTCCAGTATGTGCTGGAAAAAAATCATTTAGCTCCCTGTTCCTGCTCCTGTTTTTGCAGTGGGACAAGGATCCACCCTGCAAGTGTTTTTTCTCACCTGTGACACCGCTGGTCTGTGGCCAGCCTGAGCCTCACTGCTCAGGCCAAGGAGACACTGGCCTTGTGCTCACAGAGCCCAGGCTCTGCTGGGGGCTGTTAGCCAGTCCCACAGTTACTGATCAATGCTCATCCAGAGCTTGGGGTGGGGGGAGCTACCCACTGTTCACATGTGGGGAAAGGACAATTGCCCAGAGCTGGCTGCCTGAAGTACCAAAAAGTGCTGCCCTACTCAGTGCCCTGCTCCACGGGGAGCTCGGCAGCTGCAGGGAGCCTTGTGATGCCAGCAGCTGCATCTCCAGGAGAGCAGGCAGTGAAAGGCAGCATCCCTTTGCAGTTTCTTGCTGTTTCATCCTCCCCATCCCTCATCACACTCTGAGCTATGCTTCACAGCACTTGTAATTACAAAGTGAAGCCATCACAGAAACCTTGGACTGAAATAGAGTGGAAGTCACAGCAGCAGGGTACATGAGGGCAACCGACTTAGGAAAGGCAGAGGCTCAGGGGCAAGCTCTTGGAAGCTGGAGTGCAAAACTGCAGCATGTCGTTTTTCTCAGAGAAGACAGACATGCTGTCCCAGCCAAGTGTTTTCTCCCCACTGGGCACTGGATATCTCACATTAAAGTCCAGCAAATTATATAGGAGGTTTCTGCATGGATATAATTTCAATATAGCTGATACATTGCAAGCTCATGTCCTAGCTGATAAGGTCAGCATCTTCTTTGGCTCACACACTTGCCAAGCTGTTTGTAAAGGTGGGCCCATACACTGAGGTTAAAAGGATGTATTAATTAGAGGACCGAATCTTAAAGCCTGGGGACAAAAGAGCATTGTCAAACTCACATGCCCCCTTTGGTGCAATCAGCCTTGGCAAATGACATCCAATTGGATTTAAAGGGATCCAGAAGTGTAGACAAATTCCTTGCATCTAACTCTCCTTCCTGGCTTAGCTCCTGGCTTGGGACTAAGGTCATTATTGCAGGGCAGCAGCACTGGAAAAGACCTATGGTCTTTGCCCTTTTCCTATAAGCATCTTTTGGATCAAAGTTTGTTTTTTTTTTTTTTTTGGTTTTTTTCTTTTCCCTCTCTATTGAAAAGTAGGAAGAGGAAATGTTCATTAATTTTGAAATTCCTACCTGTGAGAAAGTTTAGATTGTTGGAGAAAAGGCATCAAAGATGTTTCACATCTGTACATCCCAAAGAAGTGAAAGTCCATCTCTCTGCATCCCACTCCTCTCTCAATTTGTAGCATGCTGCAGAAAATGCTGCAGTGAGTCGAATATTTGGGAATGCTTCCCTGCCTGTTGTGGAGCTGCTATGGACTATCTGCCCCACATAGGGGACTGTCTGCCTGTGTTTGGTCCTGTGAGTGCCCCACGGGGCTGTGCCACGGGGCTGCAGCCTGCAGAGCACCTTGGGGTGGCATGGATTGCCTCCGGCTCTGAGTGGAACTGACACAAGGAGTGTCCACAGGAGTGGTCTGTCCTCTGGGCCATCTTGCTGCAGGAGACACGATGGGGTAATGAAGGACCTGCAAAACTGCTCCAACTCACCTGGCATTGGGGTTATAATGTTAGACAGGATGAATTTTTAATTTTGTTGCGACTGATGATTTGTTTGTTGAAAACTCCCTCTTTATAAAAAATACACTTTATAATATATTAAAATATTCTCCAGTGAAGAAAAGAATTTGAGAGTTGAAGAAAACTATCAGAGCATGTGAAAGAAAAACATTTAATATTTATTTGGTGAAATGAACCAAAATGAGGAAGGGGGCAGGACAGAATGAGAGGGAGAAGGGAAAGATTAAAAATAGACTGATTGCAAAGTGTTTCTAAACATTTTGTTTACTGATGCATATACCTCTTGCCCACACAGGCTTGAAGAAGACAGTTTTGTAATTCAGGCACAGACGTACCCTGTGGGTTGGGAAGCAATGTGCTTTGGTGAATGGGAAGTAGGTGGGCACTCCTCCATTCTGAGTGCTTCTCTGCTTAGACTCTGCTGATTGAGCCTAAGACCTGGGGCAACTTCCTTCTGCCAGTCACCCCTTCTGAATGCAAAGGAAGGGCAGCAGTAGGCCACTCAATTTGTAACCTTCTGCTTCCATCAGGAGTGAATCAGGTACAGTGGGATTGAGCTCTAAGGATGGGCTGAACCAAGAGATAGATGCCTGTCTGCCTCCACTTTTTGTAGAAAGAGGTCAGAAGCCAAATCTTGAAAAAGCTAAAATCAGATGAGATAGTGACTCTTCCTCATAGTATCAGTAAGGAGTAACACCTGGAGCATAGTAAATGGGTATAAGCCTGCTGTAGTCAGAATAAGTCCTCTTGTTCCAGCAGTTGTGAGTGGAGGCAGAAGAAGGGGCACACAGGCAGGTTTGCAGGCAGGCTTGCGAAACCCCCTGGACAGAGGTGACTGTGTACAAGCCTCCAGTGGGCTTTAAAAACTCAAGGGTGGCACTATAGATATTCATAACGCGGTAGCAGTTCCATTGCTCCTCTAAGAGAAGTCTGAATGTCTTTGCCAGAATGTCCAAAAGAGGAAGTTGAACTCCTCAGGTAAAATGTGCAGGGTATCCACCACTGGAATCAGAGCTATGTGCTGGTAACTGTGGAAAGCCTTTTGTGAATTGGTATCTTCACATTTACAGGTATCTATGAGAGACCTAAGAATGAATGTTTAAGCATGACTGTAGTTGCCATGTACTTCACCATTAGGGCGTGGAGAAGCAGCAAAGGCAGAGCACTTGGTCTTAGCACTGAATTGCACCGTTAGCATTTTTAGCTGGGAACGCCAAGAAGGAATGAGAAAAGGTGCCTGGTCTGCATGTTAGCACCAGCAAGGGGAGAGGAAGATGTCATTTAGCAAGGACAGCTCACTTCTACTGAACAGTCCAGCAGGAGTATGCTGGTAATTAAGAAATGAAATATAATTTTAAGTGCCCCAAATCAAACAAAATGAAGTCTGAGACCAGATGGAACTTGTTGAGACTCAGGACAACATTTCTCTGTGTAGGCCACTGCCACCTCCAGACTGTTTTGCTTTCTCCTGAAACATGAAGACAATCTGTCTGTTTGCTTTTCTTTTTTTCTTTTTTTTTTTTTTTAATGCGTGTTGAATGGCTTGGCCAATAGCTGTGAAACAATATTTAACTATTGGCAAAAGTAGCTTCTATTTACTCTGATAACTGTATTTTCATATACTGTATTTTTCTGCTTTTGTATTTTGACCAAGTAATCTCAATTACTTGACTGGGGGATCACAATTCTCACCTGCAAAAACTCTCAAGTCCCCTGCACCTGCCCACGGTGTGGAGATGGTCACCCTAATGGGCTGTAGGATTAAACTACACTTGCATTTTCTTCTGCAGAATAAACCTGTCTTATTCTCCTTCGTCCCTGCTCTACCATACCACATTTGTGATAATTGCATTATTTCAGTGGTCTCAGGAGTCCTTTAGAAAACAAGAAGTGCCAATGTTCACGGCACAAAGGCATTTATACTTTATTGGCTAGCATTTTCCACAGGCATAATGCTAAAGCTGAACAAGTAGGCCAGCCCTAAATGCACACAAATCTGAAGTCAGCAGCTTAGAGCTGCCAGAGTTGGCTCTGCCTTAAGCAGGAGGCAAGGGGAGGTTTGCAGGGTCTCCCCGGATGCAGCGCTGTTCCCCTGCATTCCACAGCAAGCCCAGATGTCTCAGAAGGGCCCTCACTGATGAACAATCACAGTCTTTGCATACCACTGGATCAAAGGCT
>VYZQ01060456.1:0-22010 GCA_013400655.1 Mystacornis crossleyi
AGACTGTTTTGCCCATGACAGTACTGGGTGAGTGATCTCTTCTGGTCGTTATCCCAACTAATGAATTGTTATATTTTCTCTCCCCTAGCCAGTTGCAGAGGGAAGTGATAGAGAGGCTTTGGTGGGTGCCAGGAATCCAGCCAGGGTTACCCCAGTGCAGCAAGATCCTAATGATATCCTTTAGAACAGCAAGATCTAAAGAGAGCTCTTGCCCAAAACTAACCTGAAAACTATTCCACTACAGACCGGCCTTCACTGCCTGCTGCCCCAGACTGTTTTCAGCTAGCAAACAAGACTATCAATTCACCAACCCCAGCCCATCACAAGAACACCGTAACATTTGTTTACTGACCTACCGGAACATCCAAGACCCTGCACAGCACTTTCAAAGTGCAAGTGCCACACCAAAAATAACAATGTTGCTTTCTGGAAGGCTAATTTAGTTCACCAAGAGGAAATAGTGGAAAAGAAGGTCAGTGGATTAGATTTCAGAAACAGCACTATCTTTCAAAGAGCGACCATATTATCAATCGTCTGCCTGAAAGCTTCTATTCAGGTCTTTTACAAACACACGCAGTGATTCTGGATGTGAGGCCAGTAACCCGCCCTTTGAGACTGCCACTTCACCGTGGTGAAACTTGCTGCATTATTAGTATTATTATGGGGTCAACTACACCACCTTGAACCTGACAGGTAAACCCCAGCCACAAAGATACAAAGGCATCAATTTTAGTAATAGCACAACAATTTGAACGTTTGTTCTAACCGTAACAGGAAATTTCTGCAGTTGAGTTGCATTTCACAGATAAGGGAGGGGAAGAAGGGAAGAGCAGGAGAAAGGGTTTCTGACCTTTTCCCTTGAAAATGAGATTTCTCAGAACTCTTATGTTCTTCTATGCTTTAAGCACAACTTTTCTAATAACATGCTGCAGAAGGACTTGTTCTGAAAAGTGCACTACATTCAAAACTGAATGCTGCCCCAGAAACCACACAGGATGGAACTGAAGGGACTTACGGGATAACCTGTCAAAATCAGTAGGTTTTCTTACTTCCTCTTCTCTACGCCTACAGTAAATCAAATGCGAATATAAACTCAAGACTAAGATTTGTATTCTAAGATTTCTTCTAAATAATATATTTCTATGTAACATCAATTTTTTCACAGAATTAAGAGTACTGAACTAGGTGTTTTGAAAATACTTCCTGTTTCTGTGGTAAAGACTTGCTTTTTCCAAGTAACATACAAATATTTTAGTAACCCATTGGTTTGAGAAGCCAAAGGTTAAAGAAATTCTGGGAACATCATCACAGCAAATGAGGACTGAAAGAGGATTAAAAGCACAGTCCACTACTGAAACATCACGCAGAACAGTAAAATATGGAGGTGGATTATTTTCACAGAGAAAAACATCTGCCAGCAGAGCTTTGGTGTATAAAGGGGAGGGTGCTTGCATAGATCTCACCCTATTTTGGCAGAATGGGTATTACTGACACGTTGGATGGCCAGGTAATTTTCCGTACCACTTCTTGAAAAGATAAACCTTGGACAAAATGGGCTGAGACATTCTGAAGTCCAAAGGAGGCTTCTTCATTTAGAAGAATGGCCGTGAGTATCACATGGAAACAGAGAAAGAAAAATCTCCCAGCACTCTCATTTGAAAAGCTCTTTAAGCTTTATTACATAATCAGTGAATATCTGTAGCAAATTTAAAAATAAACAAACACCAAACAAACACTAGCAAACAAAAAACCCCAAAACAAACAAAATACGGTGTTCAAGCCCAGTAGCAACTACATAAAATGAACTAACTTATTCTTTGAATGACTGCAGGATTTGAGGAAGTTTTTGGTGTTCCATACAGCCCCAAGGTGAACATCGCAAAATCAGGGATTATTTTTATCACAGCTGTTAAAGGCCAGGAATCTTTTTTGTGATCATTGTGATAGTCTTCATAGAAAATGCCAACACTATGCAAAAACAGTTGAAACCTACCCACACTGTTTTCTCTTCCTATCAGCACGGTATATGTGGTCATTACAGGTAGCTTTTAGCTGATTGTGATGAAAAAGCATTTGCATACTTGATTGAATAGCAGTGAGATAAAGAAACTATGTATTCTAGTTTCAAACTAGAAAATCATGTAAATGAATTTTTAAAATCATACCAGAGAACAGATGCAGCCCATCAAAAATAAAAGTATTATATTCTTATTGCATAATTTATAATGCTTCAAAAAGCATAAAACAAAATAATGCACTTCTGAAGCAAACTCCCAAACTGCTCTGTTAGAAGAAAGCAACCCAAGAGAACTTATTTTTCAACAAGCAACCAGGGCAAAAACCTGTGGGAATCAATCAAATGCTTTAAATCAGTAGATTCCACCAAATGAGAACATCTGGAGCAGCAAATCTTGCTGCCAGCTTCGGAATGGACAAGACTGTGATTTACTGGAGAACAGATAAACAACCTGTCAGTGCCACAGGAAGAGACTGAAAAGCAGGTTCCTATTCAAGGGTAACTTTCCTTAATATAACTGTCTTTCACTCAACAACTTAATTAACATTCAGAGCACAAAGCCCTAGGAACAGGTAAGCAGAAAAACACTAATGTACCTTTCTTGGTGGACACAGGTGGGAGTTATTACCAGGCTGACTAATCTGTCTCAGAATACCTCATCGTCCCAGGTCTTCTGCTTACGTGAGACTGAACACCGATTATTTATTAAAATAGTCACTACTTGATTTTAAATCATGGGTGAGAGTTTGTTCATAGACTTCATCCAGAATAATGTTTTAGTCACTCTGTCCATATGACTGCCTTTTCTATGCAATCAGCACATCTTCCAGCACAGTAGCTTCTTACTGATAACCACAGACATTCCCACTTCACAGTTGGAAACTATTATCCAAAAACTGTTTTGGGACAAAAACTCTCAGCAATGTCAAACCTGTACAAATTAGTTTAATTTCATTAAGATCCGGTGTTTTAAAGAAAACATTGGAAGCAGCATATTTAAAATTCAGCAAAAACCAAATGAATTTCATTTTGCTCAATTCAAATTGACATAGTGTTTCGCTATCCTACTTCACAGTTGGAAACTATTATCCAAAAACTGTTTTGGGACAAAAACTCTCAGCAATGTCAAACCTGTACAAATTAGTTTAATTTCATTAAGATCCGGTGTTTTAAAGAAAACATTGGAAGCAGCATATTTAAAATTCAGCAAAAACCAAATGAATTTCATTTTGCTCAATTCAAATTGACATAGTGTTTCGCTAGTCACTCAATTTCTTATTATAAAGATAAAACCCCCTCAGTATCAAATTGAAACATTTCATTCAGCTTAAAAATTGTTTCTGCTTTACACATTCTGCATACAGCTGCTTTCCACCTTTTGAAAGCTGCCAGAGCGGGGGGATCAGCCACCAAGCACACGCCTGCCCAGCAACACACAGAATCTGCTCAACTGCAGGTGACTTTAGACCTTGATTAGACTGAGGCTTCCCGAAACATGAGACCTCCTGCTCATTAGAGTAACTCTTCTTTAGGGTCAGCAGTGTATAAAATACATGCAATGCCATTCATGTGCCTTAAGCACTCACATCTGAAAACTTCACCTTTATCCTGAACCCATCAGAGCCTTACTCCATACACACACAATTTTAATCAAAACAACCAACCCATCTCAGGCTTTCAGATTTGTCTCCAAATACATGGTTCAGTAACAAGAAAATTTCCCATCTATTTTGTATGAATGAAGAGTAACAAAATTTTAAAAACCTGAGAAATAGTTACAGTCTATTGTGCCTGCTAAACATTTGTTGTCAGTGTAAGGGGAAATATACCTAAGTATTTGCAGTCTGATTTTTTTTATTACTGCTTTTTTTAATAATTGCTATTACTGCTAAAAGTCTGTTAAAGCATAATGTGAAATACAAAAACAGGATTAGTGCTTTTATTGCACAGCATTTATTTTAACTACATTTAATATTATAACAAACATTAATTTCTAGATACAACAGGCAATGAACCAAGTTTCTCCTGATCTACGTAATGCACTTGCTCTGCTTCAACCATGACGTCAAAAATGAAGTGTTTTTTGTAAGATAATAAACCTGCAAGAAATAGTTGTCTCCCTCATTCTATTACTTGTTTTTATACCTGCTCCAGATTTTTTGTGTGCATGCACTTTAAGTGAATCTTCCCCCCTTATTGTCAAGGACGTTTTCTTGCTACTTCACACTTGCAGTGTATCACAAACACCTTGCTTTTTATACCCTTTGCTGGCCTAATGATGGTGCCTTGCTGGAAAGAAAGGCACATGAAGAAATTAGTAGTGCATAAATGGAAAAGCAAGAGTCAGGTTATCCAAACCACTCTCCCTGTCAGTGTGAAGGTTGATACCTCACACAGCAAAGAATTTAAGGTCTGAATCTGTCATGTCACATCCTAAAAGATCAAGAAAAACTGAAAAGAGACATATTACACAGAAATAATTTTTATTTTGCTCTTTGGGCAAAATAAAAATCAGCTTCCTGACAGATATTTAGTATCAGTCTCTCTCAAGAGGTGGGCAGGACTTTCCTACAGTCTTATAAATTATATAATATTAGATAAAAGATATGCTGTCATCATGAAAGTCAACATTTCCTATGACCTTCCCTAAGGATAACATGCATTACAATGTAGTTATTCCAGGCTGGAAATCATTCTCATATTGAATATTCCTGCCATCTTTCCATTTCAGAAAACAGCTCACCAAATACAATTCTAAACATGGGGTGTGGAGCTGATTTATATCCATTTCAATAAACCTACCTGATATTTTCCTCCTTTGCTGATTTATATCCATTTCAATAATACCTACCTGATATTTTCCTCCTAACAAGCTGATTTATATCCATTTCAATAAACCTACCTGATATTTTCCTCCTTTGCATGACAGGTGGACCATCAAAATAATCCCAAAACCAGACTTTCTGGAGCATCATCGAAAGATGCTATTCAGCTAGATAGAGTTGGGATGAGCAGTTCAGCATCTTCTGGGATGAGCAGTTCAGCATCTTCTCACATTTTTCTGAGACTGCCAGAGAAGCTCCCTTAAAAACCCCTAAATGGAAATGAGACCCTACCTACTTTCCACTAAGAATTTTTAGAGCTCATTTTGCAGACAGATATTCAAAAAAACCCCCTAGATTTATTGTCTAATGCTATCCACTTGCTGTCTTTTCTAAACAATGTCATAGTTGTTGAGACATTAATTCTCAGCATTAACAACAATTTTCAAACCACCTAACAAGAAGTGGATTTGAGAACTTTATACATTTCAGTTTTCCTTTTGCATATTTGTCTTGGCTCTGTCCAGAAAGCTTCTCCTCCTGGATGATTTCTTGTGTTTCAATCCACTGACCAGTTTCAAACCACAGCTGATGAAGTCTCATTTCTTCTCACAACACGCGATCTCAGCCTCTGCACCTCGCACAGCAGGTGGATGTGGGACACGAAGGGACCGTGTCTTGGCTGGCAAGAGCCCTCAGTGGGTGCACCACAGGCCTTCCTCAGCCACCTTCCAAGTTAATCCCAAAGGGCCTGTACAGGGGAAAGGCACTTCCTACCACATTTATCTACCCTACTTGTGTCTAAATTTCATGCTGGCAGAGGGCCAGCTGGTGCATGGCATTTGGTAGTGGTCAGAAGGTAGGAACTACACCCAAGACCCAGAGTGCAACAGTGCTGCTGCTGTAGCTGAGAGCTCACCTGTGCAGGAGAAGTCATCCACACGGACGTATCCCGTGACACAGTCACAGCGGTAGGACCCGGGCAAGTTAACACACACGGTGTTGGCGTGGCAGTAGTGCATCTTGGCAGCACACTCATCAATGTCTGCAGGGAAGAACCACCCAGGGAAGTTACAGTCAGGCTTAGTGAAATGAGTAACGTGACATTACAGAAAATAAATTCCATTTACAGCTCCAAAGGCAATCTGTTTAAACATTAGCACTAAAAAACAAGGCAAATTCAGTAAAAAATATTCCTTAAAATAGAGCTAAAGCTCCTGTATCATAGCAATGTGCTCCTTCCCACAGTTCTTCGTGAAACATTATTTCTTTTTTAATTCTGGAGAAGTAACACATACATTCGGGGTTTTTTTGCAATGTTAAAAACCAAAAACTGATGCAGTTTTCAAACACATAAAATAGTGTCAAACTATGCAATACTGAAAATCCTAACTCTTAAAGGCACAGTAACTCTGGACAGCACGGTATCAGTTGCAGTGCTGATATGCCACAGAATCTTTGCCAGGAGAGCACAGGAGCAGATTCCACTGCCCAGTTGAACAGTGAGCACTCCACACCTCCCGATTCACCCAAGAGCTCTGGCAATGTCCTGTCCCTGATACACGGTTCTGCTCACACAGGAGTTACTGGCCAGGGCTCTGTGCCACCTCCCCACGTCACACAAGCAGAAGACTGAACCAGTCGCCTAAGCCCCTTTTACGATTTGCATCATGTCAAAGCAAAAAAAAAAAAAGTGATTGTAGAGCAGCAAAAACTTGACCTCATGTCTCTGCTTAAGCAATCTCTACTGCTGCTGCAAATCCAAAATCCAAAACTGTTTTCACAATAGTGACTCAAACCTATCATTTACTTGCCTGTTTAAATATCTCAAAGCTCTGTGATACTGTAAACTGTAAAATCTTCCCCCTTCCCTTAGCACAAAATAAGACATTATACTGAAGAATTTTCTTTTTTTTTTTTCTCAGCAGGATGGATTTTCTGCTTAGCAGCACAGATTTCACATGAAGTAATTCATGGTTTTCAAAATATTAATTCTAGTGTTACAAACGTCCAACACAAAGAAAGATGAATCAGAGATGTTTTCTTCCCCCCATTACTTTCTTTTCGTTATTCATTGCTCACATTTAAGAAAGGTATCAATTGACAACACAGCTGAAGAACATCCTCGGCTTGTGGAGTGCCAATGAGCTGGTCAGTCTCCTATCACATCCCTCTGCACAGCCATCTACGGTCTCCCTTCTCCTCCACACACAGTGCTTATGGAAACACAGCAAGTGATGAGCACCAAAACATCAGCATTCAGTCCCAGAAAGGGAGGTGGGGGTGGGGAGCGTTGTGTTTAATTGTGCAGATGCTGAGTTCTTGGTTACCTAAAATCAGGTATCTTGTTTAACCTTCCTAAACTGAAGCAGCTGCAGTTGAGATACACCCCCATTTTCCAGGCTCTGAAAATGAAACACATGCCAGCTACACTCACACTTTGAACATTACAGACATCTGTCCAGCAGGAGCTACCAGCTACAGCTCTTCGTTCTGGCCAGCAAACAGCTGTCAGTTGGCAGCGATTTCCGACTGCTGCCGACTTGGGATGAATTAGAAATGATGGCCTGGAGGCAAAATACTTTGTATACAACTGCAAACACCTTAAACTATCTCATTCTTGCACTTCTGTTGTTTCAGTTGCAGTGCCACTTGATGAAATGAATTTTAAAAAGTCAGGAGCATCAATATATGAAAGATAAAAGCCAGGAAAAGTCCTCCCACATGTCTTGTTATCACACAACTGAGTGCTCGAGCCACTTGGGAAACACTCAGGTGTTGACGTGTGTTCACACTGATCTGCTTGCAGACTATTTTTAATAGGCTTTTGGAGCATAGCTTTGAGGGGTTTTGCTCTTGCATATCTAATAATTTTCTGGCATAAAAGGAAAAGGAATGAAAAGATGTCTGCAAAGAAAGCAAGAATGTCAAAACAGCAACCGATTCACCTGAAAATTAACCTTATGCACTACCCTTCATCTCCAGCTCCCTCACTACACTTCTCTTTCTTTCCCCAAGGGGAACTGAGAGGATTAAAAGTCTCAAAGGTGAAGGAATTTGAACTTTGATTCATTGCAAGAAAGGCCCAGATTGCTGCTACAAAAAATATGAGAATTCCCAGAGATAAAAAGAAAATTCACAACCTATATGAAAATACTGCCATGAGAGAATATCTCAAAAGGAGACTAAGGACTTCAAATGATGACTTGACTATAAATAGAAGAATTGAGAAAAACTGGCACTGTGTTGCTGCAGGAGCTCCAGAGCACAGGAAGAAAAAGCCTGGGCCTAACAAAGGAAGCAGAAGTAAAAAAAAAAAAAAAAAAGATCTGTCTCTTCAAACTTTTTCATTTATTTGACTGTCTTTGCAATCTTTAATGGTTACACTTTCCATAAACCCTTTCATTATTTCAGATTCTCTTTTACCTTTGCAGTATTAGCCTTCTACTAATACATGCATTTTCTTTAGAGAGAATAATACTGAGAGGTCAAAACTGGCAACAGAATTTTCTTATTAAAGCCTGTAGGGCAACACTAAATCTGTTGCTCTGGACCACAATTCTACAAATTCTTGTAAAAGGTTAGGTACTCATCACAAAAACCTTTGGGTTTTTACTTAATATTGTTAGAGTAAAGCCCATAAAGCACACAGTGGTATATATCAGCTCAGCTGTAATGGAACTCAAATTGTGATTCATGTGTATGGATTGCTTGTCGCATTTGAAATATTAAAGCTCATCTTCTAGTGGTCTTTTGAGGTGACAAAAATACATGATTTATGTTTCTCTCTAGGCTGGTGAAGTAGTTTGTTTTTCTTTTAAAAAGGTATACTTATGGTCTTTAAAATGAGACTTGACACAGCATAATTATCATGCACATATCACCAGCTTCCATCTGCATCAGCTCACACTTTGCAACAAGAGACATTTGGGCTCCAGCTTTCAGCAAGGACTGAAAGAGACATTTGTGCTCCAGCTTTCAGCAAGGACTGGTGCGTTACAGGGTGGCTTGGCCTGGGAAGTGACTGGCAATCTACTGGGTTCAAGTGTCTCCTCAGCAGTCAGTGAAACGGGGTTCACTGTCAGTGCAGAGCTCTTTACAGCATGACTCACACACCCTTTAGCTCATTAGCGATCACCATTACTCTTTACTGCAATAAATAGTGTTTGTGAACTCACAGGCAACAGTAAAAGACAATACCTTTTATCAGTTGTGCCAGAGCACTCAGCAATGCCACTGGGATAAGACACAAGGAGAGTATCTCAGAGGAGCTGCCTGCTCAGCACCCGACAGGCGATCTGATCTGCCTCACTGCGTCACCGCATCCCGACCGACCCAGGAACAAGGTGGGAGGGGAAGACAGTACCACTGCTGTTCAACCCATGGCCAAGGAAAGAGGTTTTCTCACCTGCAAAAGTACTTTACACACTGTCCAAACCACTTTACTCTTTTCACGCCCAACTTAGAGTCCTATTACTAAACAGCTGTAATGTTTAAAGATGACAATGAGACACCAGATCTCAACTAGAGCATCTCTTTGTTTGTCCTCTCCATAAGTGATATCAAACCAAAATAATTTCATTTGTAAAGAAGGTTCAGTTCCTATTAATGGCAGCGGGAGTTTTGTCCATTGATCAAAACTGAAATGGACCTACTGGCTTTTAAAATGTTGATCCTGTAATAACCATGAGGGAACAAACTTGAAACAAAGCACTCTCTGCCTCTCGAATTGTACACCACTGTTCGCATGTGCTTAACAATAATCCCTTTACACATTAGTAGTGCCGTCACCTGTTGTTTGGGGCTTCATTTTCAGTTTAACTACTGAAAGACAGTAGCATACAAACCAAAACAAAAGGAAACAAACTATGAAGTGTTTCAGAGCACTAACAGATTACGTATTTGTATCAGAATCAATTACTCCATTTGCAACTATTTCCCAGTTACTCACTTTCTGGTTGGGGACTATATTTTATGAAACTAAATTAGAAATAAATTAGAATTTTCGGGAACTCTGTAGGGAACCAAAGGCAGAAAATCAAAAACAGTGGGGGGAAAACCCCAGCTTTGCAGAAAGCTCTGATCTCTAATTCATGCTTATTAATGGGGGCACGATTCACCCCCCTCCCCTTTTTATTCAAGCCAGTACTATGCATTCACTTGAACTGTATTAGACCCTCATCTAAATAATCAGGATTTTTTAAAATGTGGAATCAAACAGTGTTACTTTTTAAATAACATCAAATCTTAAAGTATGTTCACAGGCTGATGGAATCATATCAATGACATTTCCAAAACAGCAGAGCACAATGGTAGTGAAGCATGAGACAGGTCCTAAAATTTTGGCCACCTTATTCTTACTCAAAAATGAACACATGCCACTTTCACTCCACTGACTTAGCAGCTCCTTGTTCACTATATTTACTTGCTCTCCAAATTCTCCCTGATTCTGTCTTCTCCTGCTCTTATCTCCTTTCCACTGTCAGACTCACTTGACTTCAGCTCCACTTGCCTTTCTATTTTTCCTTTTCACCCTCCCACTGCCTGTCTTCTTTCTCATACACTTCAGGCATCTAAAATACCCCACACCTGATTTTTACCTTTAGCAAAGGCCTGGTTTCTCAAATTGTGCACTAAACCCTCAGGGAGCCATAAAGCATTAGACACAGCAGTCAGCAGTTCCCCATGAACTGGCAGCAGCTCAGCCGCCCCCAAATGCCTCAGTAAGAAGAGACTAATTACTGGCAGCAAATGTTTAGGCTAGCCTTAAAACTGTTTACCAGCAACTGTTTACCAGCTTCCTTGGAAGCAATTCATCTCCTCCAAGGCAGGGCAGCAGTGCAACTCTCTGCCCTGGGGATGGAGCTACTGCCCATTCAGAGGCAAAGAAAGAGCCCAAAACAAGAGCAGATAGGCCAAAGAAAAAGTTCCTTTCAACAAGGCTGAGAAATATTACCCTAACGTCATTAAGTAACTAACTAGCAAAAAATGCCTTCATAAATTAGGGCTGGTGTAGCATCACCTGGGAATCCAAAGGCAATAAAATAACTATCAATATAATAATATTAGGAAGTATTATCACTTTGACTTTTAGCACATCATTAAAATGGTGCAGCCTCTTCCTCTGGGCACAGCATAGAAGTGCTTTACATTGATATACCTACTTTATGATGAGGACAAGAGTATCAGTATTCCAAATCTGCTATTTAACTGCCCCTCCAGGGATGGAAACTGTACAACTATCAGGTTAAACAACTAAACAAATAAATATTTTAAAGCACACATTATCATGCAAATAACACTTGAACAGTCATACTTTCCAGCCCTGAACAGTCGTAACATTCCTGAGAAGAACAAAAATAAAAATTCAAGTGAAGGTACCTTCCTGGTCTTTATTTCAATTGTGTTAAGCTTAAATACTTTTACCATTCACACTCAAGGAAGCAATTGATTTTTCTCAAAAAGAGATCACAACATTTTGCTGCCTGCTTCTCAGCTACAGTAGTAAACTGCCCAGGAACGTGGTTGTTTCCTAAAATCTGTCCTAGTGAAGCCTTAGACATTAAAATATTGCCTAGGTACAATACAATCCCCATCCTTGCTATTCCTTACAATAATACACAAGTCATTAGCCTCTTTACTTAAATGGGTTTTTGCTGAAAAAAAATGAAAATTTAAAAAAAAATTGATTTTTATTGCCTGAATTTCCAGTGAGCTGACCAATTCCCCGACTCTTCGGAGTCAGGGAATTTCACCTATAGTCTTTTTGGGTAACCATTCTTCAAAACAACACAATTCTATCTTGAAAGGCAGCACTCAGCTCTTTAAATCCCGCTGTTCAGACTATCTAGTGTCCCCCTCAGCAAGAAGTTTTTCCTTTTATTATGCTACTAAATTCTGCTTCTCTCTAAGGAAAACTGAAAATTTGCAGTTGCACTCTCCTTTGTGCCTTCCATCATTACACTGGCAAATTATGCTGCACTGACGTGGTCCCAAAGAACCTTGAGATCTCTTAGGATAAACACAATTTATTTAAATTGAAGTTTTCCTAAAAGATCATTTCAATCAGTTCAAAAGTTGCCACTGATGTGTTAATGTTAAAGGAAATATAAGTAATGTGGTGTTGTTTTTAATAGAAAGGAGCTGTTTTCTTAACCCTAAGTGCATTCATTTGATAAATACATTAATAGAAAATGTTCACAGACTTATAAGTATTACTTCTTTTAAAATGTTTGCAGCTACAGCTCTTAGGGATGGTTGATAACTTATTCATAAGGTATCTCTGACAGTTGTAAATAAGTTATTTTAAAAAATATGCAGCCAGAATTCACATATGATAACGCATCTTAAGAGAACACAGATTAAAAATAATCACAGAAAGCAGAATGAAACATTTGGGGAAACAGGTTTTGGCTAACAGCAGCAGCTCAGTCATTTGCTCAAATATGCCAAAGCAACTAGGAAAAACAAGTCAAAATTCTGCTTGTACTACTGTAGCAGCTGCTATGATGTTCAGAACTAACTGAAGTTAAAAAAGATTGCTTTATCCGGGATTATTCAAGCCTTTTAATTTTTTCCTTCTAATTATTCTTTGAAACTATACTGATATTTCTGTTTAGAATGCACAGCAGCAGAACAGGCTGCTAAGGAGTGTGCCTGAGTGGGTGTAAGGACTTTTCTTTAAAGACACTGCTGAATTTGCTCTTCCCCTCAGTGGCTTATGAGAGGCCACATAACAAGCAAGCCACTTCTCAGTTTGGGAGCCTGAATCCTGCTGCCTGACCAGCAGGATTCAGGACTTCCACCCAAGTCAGTGCCGCCTTCCCTGCTCTCCAGCTACTCCCTGGCCACTCGGACTCCATCAAGGCAGATCAGTGCCTTTGAGGACACTCTGCTGTAAGGGATTTGTGGATTCTGAGGAACATTCATTACATCCTCTCATGGACATTATGGCAGAAAGATTCTTTGACACCCCCAGGTATTTTAACATACTCAGGAATACCAGCAGCTACTTGAAATAAGAATTTTGTATTTCAGGGAAATGGCCTGGTGTCCTTCAGAAAGGCAAAAAAAGAGACAGTCGATGATGACTGATGCCTCTTGAACTGTATTAAGTGCTCTGAAAAGAGCAAGATGTAATGACAGGTAGTCTAGGAGAAATACTGAGAAACTGCTTCATTCTGAGGCTTCAAACTGACAGAGGGTGGGTTCAGATTAGACACTGGGAAGAAATTCTTCCATGTGAGGGTGGTGAGACAAGAGCAGCACGCCCAGAGGAGCCGTGGTGCCCCATGCCTGGAAGTGTTCTAGTGGAAGGCGTCCTTTCCCACGGCAGGGGGGTTGGAAATAAGTGCTCTTTAAGGTCCCTTCCAACCCAAACCAGTCTGCGATTCTATGCAACTTCTGCTGACTATAATCAGACCACTTCAACTAAAATGGAGGTAATCCCATATAAACTGGTGCTGGCCTTACAGGAATTGTTGGGTGTTGGAACTTTGCAGGAGCAAGCCTACAGCAGGAGCAGCTCTTCACTCGCTGTAGTCGTACACAGGAGATTCCAGGGGTTACAGAGCTATTGCTGTATCCTCCGAGAACAGCACTACATAATGAACCAGCAGAGACCTGTGCTCTCTCCATCCATAGTCAGAGCAATGGTCCTGACAATACTGCCAAGGACCCTGCAGCAGGTAAGAGCTAAATTCAGAGAAAGCAAAGAGAGAAACTCAGAAAAAGAATGCCATTCAAATATAATGCATTTTGAAAGCTTCTCTTATAAAAATATGAAGTTAGAAATAAACCCACGAAACTGTAAGTCCCATGATGGTGTTAGGTTATTTTTTCATTTGAATTTTACCTTAAAAACAGCTCAAAAACTGCTGTTCTTTTTATTATTTTTATAAAAGATGTTGTGTTCAATATTTCACATTATAAATTCTTTCATCCATCATCCATGCTTTTTCAAAGTTAGTAAATAATCATATTTGTACATGTTATCTTTTTCAGAAGAGAAGTTTTCTCAAAGCTTCTCTCCAAGTGTTAATTTAGGAATAAATAAACATTTCTACAAATGTGATAAGTAAAATATTGCTGTTCCTAAGGTTCATCCTTGTAGCTATAATAAATGCTTGCATGGGTATAGCAACACGTACCCAATAAAGAAAATATTGCTTAACATCACCACATTAATCATGTTTGGCAGTTCAACAGAAATTAAACAGTACAGGAAACATCAAAAACCATTGGCTTTTCCTGTCCTCCATCAGGTATGCTGCATATTTTTCCAGAAAGCAGGAGATGTTTTGGGAATCTCCTAGCTGTTGAAGAGAAGATAGTGGGGAAAAAAAAAAAGGCTTATCACAAGGTGTATGTGGGACAAATTCTTTTCACCAAAGGTGGTTTGATAAGCCAAACAGTAANCTGTTGAAGAGAAGATAGTGGGGAAAAAAAAAAAAGGCTTATCACAAGGTGTATGTGGGACATATTCTTTCCACCAAAGGTGGTTTGATAAGCCAAACAGTAAATTTTGAGCTATCGTGTCCCAGTCTGCCAGCACAGCACATCTCTGGGTAACTGTGAGCTTTGAAGTTTGGAATCAGCAGTTCGACACTGTTCTCCATCACTCCCTTGCTAAAACCCGGAGTACAATGACAAGGGTCTGATCTGAACATGCTCCCTCATGAATCCACAAAGACCAACAAATCTGTAAATATCTGTGAAGTCCACTCCCTTACAGAAGTAGTGCTCACCAGTGCAGCACAATTTTTTTCCCTGGGACACAGAGGGGATTTCCCTAATTGCTTTCCCCTGGCTAGAACCCAGGATGGAAACCTCACTAAATTACTACAGGGAAAGAAGTGGGAAGAGTTATATATAATAAATCTAAGAGGACTACTCTCCCTTAGTAGTACTCTCCCTTAGTACCACTCTTTCACCCATTTTTCTTCTTCAAAGGCTCTTAATGCACAAGAATTCATTCTAAATCTAACTACTTCATGCTTAGCTGTAAGAGTTGCCATTACATAAGTGTGCACAAATAAAAGGTTATGCTGCTCCTGCTCACAAATATATTACTGCCCATTAGAAAACAAAGCAAAATAATCACCTCATTCTCAGGAAAATAGCTCTGTTCCCTAAAAAGATTGTTCTGACTTTACTACATAAATGCACTCCCAAAGACAAGCTTGCTTTGGATTTGATTTCACTTATGAAAGAAACTCCTGGATCTCAGCAAGCACTGATGAAATAAATACTGCTGTCCGAAAAGGAATGCAAGATTTCTGTAACAGAATTCACCTCCTTATTTATTGTTATTTTTTAATCTTTCCAAACATTCTGAGAGATTCCAGTGGATGCTCATACAGGGGGAGGGTGGAAGGGAAGAGGTGAGGGTAATGCTGTTTTTCTCTAATCTTCTGTTCACCTGTATTAGCCAAGCAGTACAATGCACTGAAATAACTCTATCCATTTTCATTCAGCTCATACCTTACCTTTTCAAACCCCTCTATCTGATTTTACTAATGGCTAGGGTGGAACAATGGATTACTCTATCAAAATGAGCAATTCTTTCTTCATGCCATTATACTGAGAGTAATTATATTAAATATCTCGTTCCATCAGCACACGTCTTATGCCACCATCCACCATTTTTCTTTCACTCTGTATTTTTTTCCCAATACTCTTACCCGGTTTGCCTCCTTCTATCTACATCCTGCCATATTGACTGGTTTACTCCTTCAAATCCACACAGATGTTATCTTCAAATGATAAATTGTAAAAGGCTGCCCATGTAATTGATCTAGAATTTTTGTGCCCATAGCAACATTTTATTGTGGCATTTTGAAGGATGCTGTAGCTCTCTGAAAAATTAAATGCTTATGAAAACCATGTGGGTTTTTTTGGGGTGGTGTCTTTATCATGTCTGTAAAAACCTACAGTCCCTGGACAACTACTAGTCTAGTGTTTTATAATTATTTTTAGTATATATTGTTATAATAAATGAGACAGATAATATGTTAGTAGCAGAAATCATATCAAATTAATACTCCACAATTTCGCACTGAAGTAATTTTTTCACTCAAGGACTATTTGTACAGCACACAGGTAAAAGAACAATATTGTCCCATGCTGGCAAACACCAACTGTGCCCTATCCTCTCTATTTATGGCCTTCTTTTTCCTAACTACTCTCTTAACATCTTTTCAACAATTCATTATTCAGCTGTTTCAATCACACCTTGTTCCTCTGTCCAGCTCTGCTGAAAAATCCATGAGGAAACACTGAAGTGGCAGACTCATCACCATTGCTGAGTTGGCAGCAATGCCTCTTCATTACCACATAATTCAAAACAGGTGGTTCCACATGATAGAGGATTTACTGGTTTTATTTTCATAGGTCCAAATTATTCCCTGTTAATCAGGTTCCACAGAGGATCAGAGACCAATATCCTATTCAGATAAGGAAATCATGGATCATTGCAAAACAGCTCCTTTCCGAGTACCCCTCAGAGCCATGCTAAGCACATTTCTGTGTTTCACATCCTTGCTATGCAATCTAGTCTTACTGTTTGTGCCTTTTTAAATTTAATTTCACCTATAATGTAAAAATAAACAATGAAGCATCAGCAGAATAAAAAAACCTAATTTTAGACATTATAAATATTTTTCCCTATAAACACAATCTAATTGACATAACTGAAAAATGCAAGATGCATCTCTCTCCCAAGCAAATATGATAATCAGGTGTGAATTATAGCACTAGTTACTGAAAGAGGCATTTTTGGTTTGGAGATTGCAACAGGACTGCATTCCTTAGGCATAACCTGAGGTGAGATAAATAAGAGGAACAGTAAGAGGGGGTGGGAGGGGACTCCAACAGCTGATCATAAAAATATTCTTTACCTGCAAATTTGTATGAATTTTATTTTAATTGCTTTGCTTTTGGCTATGAAATTGAACTGGTGATTTAATGCTTTCCGCTTTGATAACATAGTCACATGTTCAGCTGCAGTTAAGAGAAGAAGAAATTGGAACACTCAGGTCCTTAATATTTCATTTCTAGTAACTCTTCACCTAAATTACTACATAGCCCATCATCACAGAGAGTTTTACAATGTATGTTTTACATATATTTCCTTTATCAGTATCAGCTACTGAGGAATACACTCACAGATTCCCTCGAGTTTGACCAAGACAGAGCACAAAGAAAGGCTGGAGCAGAGAGGTGCAGAGCCAGTCCTTCCCAGCCATGAAAGCTGCCTGTGAGGGAACGTGTTGCTTGGTTGATGTTTTAGTGGAAGATCTCGAATGGGCACGTGCCCTCCTTCCTAGAGCCTCACTGCAAACAAACTTCCTGAGCTTTCCAAAAGCAGGGCTTTAATTTGTAGTACACAGCACACCTTTGGGAGTAGAGGGTGGGAACAGAGGCAGCATTATGTTGTTATTTGTGACAGTGAATTACTGTTTTATTGCCAGCACCATCACATAAATTTCAGAGCATGTTACCAGCAATAAGGCCCAATTCCAGCATGGCCATGGCTGGCTTTTACCAGTTCTTCCAAAACCCAGCAAAATTCTCTGTAAAATACAGGACTGCACAGCAGGGCAGTGGCAAAGGCATACATCAGGTGAAAGTAATCCTTGTGGAAGTTAACAGAAAGACTCTGAGTTTAATGGGCTTTGAACCAACCTACAGAATAGTTTGTGTGTGTATGTACTTATTTGTACACTGCGGAGGGAGGTGAATCAACAAATTCATTCACCCTGAATGAAGAGAAAGAAAAGGAGGGTTGAATGAGCATTACTGATTCCAATTGCTGTGTTCTGACTCAAATTTTTAAGCTAGATTAAACTTCATTTAATAGCAAAATAGTAACTCTTAGATTGCCGTTGAAGAAACCTTCATATATTTTGTCTCTGCAGAGAACCATTATGAAAACAATGTGTTCTTTCATTATCAATATAAAGATGGAAACTTCTATAGATATCTAATGCATTTTCACCATTTTCACCATTTTTGCTTTGATTAGGAAGCAAATTCTGGCCTGATTTCATTGGTCATTCTGTATTAGTTGTAAATAAATGATGAAAAATATAAAGACAGCAGAACTAGACAAGCTGTGGATAGAAAGTCAATACCAAAAATCAATGCAAAATACTCCTCATCCCAATGGTTTCCAGTGCTTTTGCCTCCCTCCACATACATTTCAAGCTCCTGCTCACTTTTTATTAACAGCAATGTAACCTCATCACATTGTGGCACACAGCATTAGGTCACCCACACAGCACAGCCAGACAGGACACTATGAAAACACATTCCCACTGCTAGAGACTTTGAAAAACATGAAGTGGTAACTGTCAAAGTAAACCTACTCCACATATAATTCATGTGATTATATAATAAAAACCCTACTTTGAGGAGTCTCTGAGATTTTTTCTGGACCAAAGTTCTCATTTTTGTAATTGAAAACGGTTTTGAGAATACAGATCTCTTGTCAATGCAAAACAACATGCCTATACCAGCACAAAATGGGGAATATTAATTTGTAGCTACCAAGTACAGAAGAGAGCTAGCAGGTACTGGTGGGACTTGGTCCCCTACCATACCTGGTTGCTGCAGATTACATGAAGCCTGAATCCCAGAGTTAAAAGTAATCCATGCTTCTTCCCTTAGTAAGTTAAGGTACACTGTTCCACTAATCTGTGCTCATTCATGTGACCCTATCCTGCATATCCTTTGCTTTCCTGAACAGCAGCAGCAAAAAAAATCGCCTCCAGAAAGGTAATGATGACGAAAACCTCCTCCTTACTTACAAGAGGAATAACAGCAATTCTAGGATTGCTGCAACCAGAAGTGAAGGGAGAAGCCACTGCCTGTGTTTCCTTCCTTATAATGTCTGCCCTTTGATGGAAAGCAGTGGGAGCGCCTTAAAAAGGTTGAGAGTAACAACACTAACAGAAAAAAAAAACACATTTCTGTAATGTTTGAGAAAAGAAGAGATGAAACTGAGCTTAAGAGGGAAGTAAGGTCCTATATTTTAACACATACACACATGAAAACAGCTCCTGCTGATGGGCTGTAACACAAGACTGAGATGACTGTAAAACTGAAAGGAGAAAAACACAAAACATTACATTTCCACAACAGCCAAATCCCTTGTATCACAGTTCAAAGGTGGCTGTCCTCCTCAAAACCACAGTTAGAACAGCTCCTTCTGCTGACAAAGTATAGAAAGAGAATTTCAGAATTTATGTCATTGTCACATGTACCACATGGCTTTCTACAGAAAAGAAGCCCTCACTTTATTGTATTGGGTTTGCATGGCAAGGTTTTTGTAGCAGGGGATCTACAGGGGTGGATTCTGTGGCAAGATGCCAGAAGCTGCCCCCATGTCCAACGGAGCCAGTGACAGCCAGCTCCAAGACAGACCCACCACCAACACCGGCAGCACCTCTGTGAAAAGGTATTTAAGGAAGGGTAAAAACCTTGCACAAGAGCAGCTGGGAGAAAGGATTGAGAACATGTGAGACACAGCTCTGCAGACAGCCAGGTCAGAGCAGAAAGAGGGGTGTGTGGGCCGGTGGGTCCATAGCACAAGGGACAAAGGGACGCCACTGGTAGGACCATCCCTAGGGATAGAAATTCTCTCTAGGTTATGGTGACTGAAAACACCTCTCCCAGGATGCTCTTTCATTATACAAATGTATCCCAGTTCTGCTTCCCTGGTTGGCCAGTTGGTTTCCCTCCCCCTTTCTACCTTAGGTCAACTGCCCTAGACAATTCTCCCTTCCCTTCTCTCCCACCGGACCTCGTTCCTTGTCACTCCCTCACATTTTTCCCATTGGTTCCCGTACCCTAGCCCCGCCTATGTACCACCCCCATGCCCTCAGACCATTGGTCCCTGATGCTTTCCCCACCCCCATATATAACCTTGGACGCTCCATTGTTCTTTGTCTTTCATCAATGGAACTCTTCGTGTGTGGCTGAAGTCTGTGTCTGCCATGGAACTCTACACAAGGACCCTCCCTGCCTCTTTGCCGTCGATTTGTTGAAGAAGCTACCCAGTGTGTGTGTTTATGTGAGTGTAGTGGATTCCCAAGCAACTTTCTGCTGGAGTCAGTTAGGAAGGTCGTAGCATCCCACCACAACACCCCCCCGAAACCAACAGAGGGGCAGGAGGGACTCCAGGTGCCAGAGCTGAGGTTCCCCTGCAGCCTGTGGTGCATCCCAGGGTGAGGCAGCTGTGCCCCTGCAACTCATGGAGATCCATGGGGATGCAGAGATCCACCTGCAGCCCGTGGAGGAGACTTATATCAGAATATGTGGATATGCCATGAAGGAAGCTGTGACCTCAGAGACAGCCAACAATGGAGCAGGCTCCTCTTGGGACCTGTCGCCCCATGGAAAGGAGCCCACCCTGGAGCAAGTTTGGTGGCAGGACTTGTGACCCCACAGAAGGGACCCACACTGAAGCAGCTCACAAGGAACTGCAGCCCGTGGGAAGGACCCACATTGGAACAACTCATGAAGGACTTTCTCCTGTGGAAAGGGCCCCATGCTGGAGCAGGGGAGGAGTGTGAGGAGAAAAGAATAGCAGAAACAAGGCATTATAAAGGGACCATAACTCCCATTCCACATCCTCCTCTGTTGCTTGGGGCAAGGAGGTAAAAGAATCAGGAGTGAAGTTCAGACTGGTAAGGGGGATGGGGGATATTTGTTCTTATGTCTTACTATCCTACTCTGATTTCATTGGCAATAAATTAAATTTATTTCCTCAAGTCGAGTCTGTTTTGCTTATGATGGTAATTGCTGAGTGATATCTCCCCGTCCTTATCTTGACCTATGAGCCTTTTGCTCTATCTTCTCTCCTGTGTTGTTGAGGAGGGGAGTGATAAAGTAGTTTGGCAGTCACCTGGCAGGTAGCCAAGGTCAACTCACTTACTTATTGTACACTAAGAATTTTATTTCCTTTAGCATGCAAAAAAAGTAATGTAAGCAATTTTATCACCATGTTTCTAATGTCTTATGTACTAAAGAATGAAGAATCAGAGACACATTTATCATGGTAAGGCAAAATCAAGATTTTTCAAGTTTCCACTCCACTTAAGTCCTTAAGAATGGTGCTAGTAACTGTCATTTAACAGCTGACAGGTGCAACTTTAATTAATTTGGTATTGTTTTTCATTAAGGTGAGTGAGGTACTGAAACCCTATGGAGTCATAAACCCATCATTTAACACAACTGCCAGCCTTTTTGAGTCAATTCACTTGGCATTCTATGAAATCACAGGAAAGGAGAGGCTGTTGTATTTAGACTGCATTCCTATTTCTGGGTAAAATAAATGTCAAGGAAAAATTAGTAATGCACAATAAAAAGATCTGTACACACAGCACATGCTGCTTTCTCACAAAGCACTAATATTCAAGATTTTAAAAGACTTTTTTAAGAAGTTGTTCACCTTTTTCCAATAAAGAACAGTTTCTCATCCTGCTGTAGTGCTTTCACAAATCCAAATTATAAAGAAGTGAAATAATCCATCGACACAATAGACTGACCAATCTAACAAAGCTGAATATATACATGTATGTGTGTATACATATAAAAATTTTTCTCTTTAACAATCAGTTTGTATTTACCTTCCAGATTTTCACAAATCTTAACAACTTTATTGTGTAGTTCTACCCTCTTATTATCTTGGCAGCCCTAAAACACCTCTTTTGTCTAGTCCACAACCCTGAATACACAAAAAGCTCCTCTTTGACTGCTCATGCATAGATTTGAAGACATGTTCAGTCCATCCATTCAACCAACCTCTACTTATCTAACTCCTGTTCTTGCCTCATAAATCAGTTCCTACAAGTCGTTCATCATTTTTAGAGTGCTTTCTGAATAGCTTTCTATTTATTAATTTTACATTTTCTAACCCCATGTGTCACATGCTCTGAACTCTGCTTCTGAATCATCACAAAGATTTTGGAAGGGTAAAATCATATGCTGCCTTGACCTTGTAAAACTAATCCCAGAACTGTTAAAACAGTTTTAAAGAACGCATGAAGGAAGAAAACTATACAGGAATAGTGAAATCACTGTCATTGAGTTACTTTTAGGTAGATGTAGGGCCATAAAGAATTCCCGAACAAAAGAAGACAGATACGAATGTCTTATAAATACAATTA